>JANJGK010001772.1:0-25000 GCA_039081455.1 Macrobrachium rosenbergii
ATGGAGTCTCTAACGGTTGTGTATGTTCGTCAGTACTGTTCTTGTAGTATATATATTTGTGATGTCTCATACTCTGTATCAGTCCTTCGTCAATGGCTTGGAAATAAAGTCGAAACCGGTCAGGACTTACACCCCGTTTCTTATTTTTCACCTGTGGTAATGTGTGATGTATATATATATATATATATATATATATATATATATATATATATATATATATATATATATATATATATATATATATATATATATATGTGTGTGTGTGTGTGTGTGTGTGTGTGTGTGTGTGTGTGTGTGTGTGTGTGTGTGTTTGACTAAATATATGTGCTGTTAATAGCCACAATATCCTTGTAACTTCTCAGATTATTTCATAGTTTTTGCCAGCAATTTCATCTTTCAACTTGTTTTTCAAAGGAGACGGCATAATCGCCAAAGACTAAAACAGATACGAAAAATGAGCCGGGGAAAACAGACCATACATTAGGTAGAATACATGTAATGAAAGAAGTAAACATGTCTGAAACATGTCTAACACTCAAGTTTGAACACTGAACGAGCCAATAATACGCATCAAGAATAAAAGATGTTAATCTCTTAACAGAAGGCAGAAGAAAGCTAACTGTTAAATGATAGAAATAGTTGTTCGATGTTTATAGTTTCAAGGACAAACGGAATATTTCATGAGAGATTTACGATATGATGCAACAGCTGTCGTATTTATTGAGAATTTCCATTAATTATCTTGCTCAATGTATATATCCCAGATTCCATCTTTTGGCAATTATGTTAATTTTATAAACGCTAACGTGCGTATATATACTTTTTGGAATAGTGGTTTTAATCCTACAAAGTGAAATCAATTGGTCTTGGGTTCCCATTAGTGACTTTGGGATTAAAAAAAAAAAAAAAAAAAAAAAAAAATATATATATATATATATATATATATATATATATATATATATATATATATATATATATATATATATATATATATGTATATATATATTTCATGATAATATATGATGAAGCAATAGAAAACATGAACTTCGTGTACGGCAAAATGCTGTAGGGACAGGAATTTTGGCTTGGAATGTTTTTGAAAATTGAGCATTACATTTCTCAAATTAAGGTTTTCGAAACGAACATTATCCAGATATTTTTAAGAAAATTGACCTCATTGTGAAAGCCAATCAGAAGCACTAGAAAAGGCTCTATACAACACAGAAGCACAGTTACCTTTACAAATAAAAACAACACGAGCTTCATAACTTAGAGTTATGAAGGATGTAAGTTTGTTGACGGAGAACAGAAGTTTGATCAGGTGATTAAAAATATAAAATGAACTATATTTATTTGACTTTTGTGGACGTTTAATCACCAAATACAGCTAATCTTCTTCACTTCTGAATTTCGCAAATAAACTTACACCTAACATGGGTCTAGTTTTTATAATTCCTTGCTATATTATTAAGCCTAACAAGGATTTCACATTATTCCAAAGAGTCTTTTGTGTTTCTTCTGATTCACTTTATTATTACACTGAGGGCGAATTCCTCAGAAACTATTTGCGTCACAGCTATTACCCAAAAATCTCATTTGACAAAGAGCTTAAGACTTCTTAGATAAGTTTCAGTTGCCAAGTCCTCATGTTATTCTTTTCCTTAGACGAATACCGACAAGATTTTTATCGTTTTAACGTATATCATTAAGGATTTTCTTTTAATCTTTATCTTACAGAGATCATTAGGAAGTCAAAAACAGCTCCCCACCATTGCGTCCCTGCTTTTACGCCCTTGACTCCAGAGTTCCCCGTGTTATTTGTCTAGTAAACCACTGACCTATTTCTGGGAATCATATTTATCTATGAAGCAATACGACGGAAACATGGCGAATTTAGTACCAATTTCCCCATCATCTTCTGCTGAAATCAGGAAAGCAGAATTTTTAATACAATAAATGCAAAAGAAATTTCACAGCACAGATCCTAATTACATGATAATTGTAATTGCCGAGTAATGTACACCGCTAGTACCGTAATGCAAAACAAATAATTTCTATCTAATTTCCCAGAAATCAACCATGTAAAGGGAATTATTTGTTGCGGCTTTGGGCGACTGAATAAATTCGGGATGAGTGAGCATGGCACATTTATCTTTCTTCGTTTCTAACTTTTTTGAAGATTTCTTTAGCATATATGACGCAAGAAAGTTAATTACTGAAAAGTTGTCTTTCTAACAGTGATACAAAATGACAATCACTTCAAGAATACAAAACATTACAAAACATAAAAAAGCAGTCTTGTTTTTGTACAACAATATGCCAAAAAAAAAAAAAAAATCCCCATATCAGCTTATTAGTTGTTGAACCTTGTCCGAAAGTATGTATTGGTTTTAAAATAAAATTTGGTTATCCTTAATGATTATTTGAAATACAATGAACTTTATATATGCAAAAAACAGAAATTAGGAGAGGCTGAACTTAAAGTTGCACATAGGTGAAATGTTGTATTAAGTTAGAAGAGCTGGTCTGGCCATGTAGAGAGAATTAGAGAATTACCGATAAATATATTTGCTTTTAAAGTCTTGAAAAGCAGGAAATGGAGCGTGGAAACTTGCGCTGGGAGACCGTTAGATCCATATCACAAAGACTGAGCATAATCGACAAGTGAGACATGGTCGGTGCCCTCGAGGGTTTTATGCATATGAGGGAACACTAGTCATACCATAAACTGCCATGAGACCGAGCTGCTTTCAAAAGTAATTGCCGAAACATTATGAAGAATCTGACATCATCAGTCTAGTGGAGAATATGAACATGACAGGAGGGCGCTGGAAATCGGAAATCGCGGACGAATTAATATTAGACCCATTCACAACCAAGTGTTCCGGCGGACACGCCCACTACACTCAACAGTGGTGCATCTAGTGTGCACTAAAAAACTACGACAGACTGGCCTCTTTCATCATGGGACAACTGCCATTTCCGATGCCAATACACACACACGCACACACACATACATACACACACACACACACACACACACACACACACACACACACATATATATATATATATATATATATATATATATATATATATATATATATATATATATATATATATATATATATATATATATATATATATATATATATATACAAACATACATACAAAGCTGTTAAAGAAATAAGAGCTTGGATTAAAAGCAGGAAATCTAGAGATGGAACTCGTCCTGTCGATTGATTTTTTCTCAGCAAGCAACGCTGAACTGTTCTTCAACTGAACGCACAGTGACAATAAGTATTAATCATAGAAAACAGTATTAAAGAAAGTAGTTAACGCTTTTCCTATAAGTCCTAGAATCTTCACTTCTAGAGGGGAGACCGGGGGAAGCCGATGGAAGCGCGTCTGGCTCCAAGGAGGTTTATGCCATCGCCTTCTGAGAAATATAAAAGTTTTAGAATACATAAAATGGAATGAATCATTCCGTATTAAACTTAGATATCAACTCTGGCACAATTCATCTGGATCTCGTGTGGACTTGTAAACTATTGGTATCTGAAATAACTAACAAACTATGGACACTACTGTTGCAAATATTTGAATATTTGTCAAACTATGGACACTACTGTTGCAAATATTTGAATGATATTTTGTCAAAAATGTGTAAGTGTATATCATTTAACGGTATGTCAAATGGAAAAACTTTAATTAGAGCCATGATTGTCAATTAGATTGCATGTATTCTTGACAATGCGTGTACATACACTAATGGGAGCACAGTCCGTTGAGATACCTGTTGACTAAAGCAGAAAATTATTTACTTGGTATGTAGTCAACTGTGCTGGGTTGCAACCATGACAGAACTGGGCTAAAGTAAAGGTAGCCTACGTAATCTCATACATGGTGTCAATCTTTTGGCTTTCCTAACGCTAACTACAACCAACCACATTAACTAACTACTAGATACGCATTTCCCTGTTCAAGATCAGGTAATTGAATTTCTTAGGAAATGAGCCCAAACCGATTATTTCTGATACAATACAATGAATCTCTGTTTGAGTGAGATAAATAATTATGAGTATGCTTCAGGATGGAATCTGCTGAATGGAAATAATTATTTAAAGCGTGAATTCATAAATACCTACAAGCAAATGTGCCATAGCCTCAAAAAGGTATACAAAACCGTTGACTGAAAAGTTACAGTAATAATATGCAAGATATCAAACTTAATTATTTGGCATTATTGATAATAACAGTAATGACATCTGTAAATGATAATCATGAAATAGCTGGACCATAAGCGATCGAAAGCGCCCACGAATTTACAGCTTCCCGTATTTCCTTAAAATGGCTGACATTGCTCATGAGTTATGGAAATCCGCTTTTTCTTTCTGTTACAGAGGAGGTTATGTTTTTCTCTGAATTGCTTTGCATCTGTAATTTTATAGTGTGGCGTTGCTTAAGCATAATTAATGATGAACTTTCGTGAAATTTAATAAAGTGACATAGACTGAAACCAGAAAATAAGAAAAAAATTGAAGCTCTGCTGGTAGTAGAGAGAGAGAGAGAGAGAGAGAGAGAGAGAGAGAGAGAGAGAGAGAGAGAGAGAGAGAGAGAGAGAGAGCTTAGCAACGACATGCAAGGTTGCAATATATCTTAGCAGGTAGTCTGAATCAGAATTCAGTATTTCCAAGGAAAACTGTTCTTATAATTATTAACAGAGATACCGAGTGGAGGCAGACAAGGAAGAGAGAGGCCAGGGGCTATGTGTCAGTAAGAAGAGGTTTTTTTAGGCTCAGATATTAAAGTATGCTGCTTCTTCGTCGTTCGCTGTCGAGGCAGATAATCAGTCTTGCAAGCAAAATGGGAAATAGGCAGCTTTAACTGTGGCTCATTCAAGCTAGAAATGCACAAAGCACTGAAAAGCGTATCGTAGGTCTACAAAAAAGCACAGGACGATAAGAATTATGAAGTATTTTACATTGCATGCACACTGACCCATGAATATGAAATTAACCATATCATGGACAAGTAATTTTTTTTCTCACAGTTTGAGAAGAAGACGAGAAGAGAGAGAGAGAGAGAGAGAGAGAGAGAGAGAGAGAGAGAGAGAGAGAGAGAGAGAGAGAGAGAGAGAGAGAGAGATGTGGATGAGTGCATAAAAGAATTGCATTTCATCACAAGATTAAAAAATCTGTGAAATAAAAAGTTACAAAATTAGCAGCGACAAACGTTTCTGCTTGAAGAGGTTTAAAGCAGTTTTTATTGTCTTCCGGATCTGAGGCATCTTCACAGTTGCAATCGGAGATGTTGCTTAATTTCATTTAACTCCCTTTTGGGAAGGATATGCCTGGTTCAGTCAATGAACCTGCACTATGTTAAGAAATTATTAAAAACTGTTTTGTTTTCTAGTATATTGTGTACACATGTATGCATGCCCAATACACGCACCAAACGTAAACCCACATATATTATATATATATATATATATATATATATATATATATATATATATATATATATATATATATATATATATATATATATATATATATATATATATATATATATATATATATATATATATATATATATATATATATATATATATATATATATATATATATATATATATATATATATATATATATATATATATATATATATATATATATATATATATATATATGTATATATATATATATATATATATTTATATATATATATATATATATATATATATATATATATATATATATATATATATATATATATATTTATATATATATATATATATATATATATATATATATATATATATATATATATATATATATATATATATATATTACTAAAAGGACCTCATTCAAACTGGACGGTACGGATACTTGATAATGTGGACTGTTTGTCCAAGAAAGCTTGTAACTTTTTCCGAATAAATACTCCATTAGATACCATCCAGTTTGAATGAGGTCCTTTTAGTAATTCTACTAACGCACAGAACAATTGTGTATGTGATAAAGTTAATATATTTATATATATATATATATATATATATATATATATATATATATATATATATATATATATATATATATATATATATATATATATATATATATATATATATATACATATACATAGCGAGGTTGAAGGTGGTTACGATAAAACCCAAAAGACAGCTTCAAACAGAGGGGGGCCCAAGACAATTCCTCATTCTTTTCAAAATACTTTATTCAGTTAACGTTTCAAGACTTATCAGTCTCATTTTCAAGGCTAAATAATTAAAGAACACAGCATTGAAAACAGACCCAGGTTAAAAACATTTAACAAAAAAAAAAACATCACAAAAACTGAAGTACAACAGGAAGGAACATTGTTGACCAAAGAGTGCTGAAGGCAAAGTACTAGTGACGATCAGGGTCCGGTTCGGCTTCAACGGAAACTCACGAGAGGTATAAAGATGATGACGTGGACTGAGTATTTAGTTGGGGAGCAAACTGCTTAATGAAAAGTGATTCCAATATTGCTAGTTGGTGGTCACTCGGAGCTCTGCCTATGATTTTAAAATCTTTGTAGTTGGTATCATATTTGCATTTCTTTGCGTGATCTCATATACAAGAGAATTCGGGGTTTGACAGTCTTTTACCCGTTCTATAACTCATCCTCGATGAGAGTCTAATCTCACCTTTAGCAACCTACGGGTCTCTACAGTAGATCTTGCTACGGGTGGAGCCGACGTAGCTTCCTAGGTTACATTCGGGGCAATTAAACAAGTAAATGATTCCTGAGGTCATCAAAGGGTGAAGACTCTTTTAATATTTGAATAGAGATCTAATTGCCATTTGGTTACAAGGTATTAATTTAATTCAATTTTAAGCTTAACTCTTTGTCTACCCTCTTCCACATTCCATCCAAAACCTGAAATACCAACAGTAAATAAACTACCTTTGTATGCAAATATTCTGCTAATTTATTATAAAAACTTCTATCGAGACTTACGGCAGATAATAGGCAAATTTCTACCCGCCATTCAATTGAGTTATAGAACCGGTATAAGACCATCAAACCCCGAATTCTCTTGTATACGAGATCACGCAAAGAAATGCAAATAAGATATCAACTATAAAGATTTTAAAATCATAGGCCGAGCTCCGAGTGACCACTAACTAGCAATATTGGAATCACTTCTCATTAAGTAGCTTGTTCCCCGACTAAATACTCAGTCCACGTCAACACCATTATAATTTAGCTCTCGTGAGTTTCCGTTGAAGCTGAACCGGACCCTGATTGTTACTCGAACTTTGCCGTCAGCACTCTTTGGTAAACTTTGTTCCTTCTTACCGTACTTCAGTTTTTGTAATTTTTGATGTTAAAACTTTTCTGTTTTTAATCTGAGTCTGTCTTTAATGCTTGTTCTTTAAATTTTTAGCCTTGGAAATGGAATTGATAACTCTTGAAACGTCAGCTACTTTGAAAGGAATGAGGAATTGTCCTTCCCTCCCTGTTTGTCACTGTATATATATATATATATATATATATATATATATATATATATATATATATATATATATATATATATATATATATATATATATATATATATATATATATATATATATATATATATATATATACTGTTAACCACAAAGCATGAAGCTAAAAAACTGATGATACTGTAAAGCTCCGGCCAAAGAGCCCAAGATTGCATTACTGTGTTCTGGCACCCTACAGTAGGAGGTAATGTAAAGTATGACCTACGACCAAATAAAAAAAGCTCTGTGTTAAAGCTTTTATTCTTTGAAACTTAGATTCGATCAAGGATGACAAGACTTCATCTGTACTGTCAGTATATTTTGAGCTTAGTCTATGACTATTAGATTAATCTCGAAATCGGACTCACTATTGAATAGTTAGTTACTGACTGATCAAAGCTTATTGGTCAGTGGTCTGGGTAACTTTATCTTGAGCTGTCTGCAAAAATGCCTATCTGAATTTTAAAGATTTTCTTCTCAAATCACTGCAATAATTTTGGATTTAAATCTAAATTGCAACTGCGTCAAAAACAAAGCCTTCGGATGTCTTCATGTTGAAAATGATAAATCTGTGAAAAGTCTTTTCATATTTGCTATTGACATTATCAATGTTATTATTGCTGATTATAAAAATCATTATAAAAGAGATACGGTCTGATCTCCAACTAACCCGAAATCACCACTGTAGAATTTCTGGGTAAAAGGAAAGATGAAATACAATGACGCTCAGAGAGATTCCGTCGCCCTAAGCTGCATTAAATACATCTTTGCATGAATAATTCAAGAGGAGAGTAAATAGGGAATTAATTGGTTTGGCATAGAGCTAAATCTCTTAATAAAGAGTTATTCACGAAGCTCTGATGTCATCTCGGTGCTTGAACTCAAAATGCATTTACGGGCAGCGAAAAGCAATTAATTTTCCGTTTCCTTTCTCAGCTTTTTACCTTACTCAATTAAAAAAAAAAATGTTTGCGGAAATTCCTAATGCGTTGTG
This sequence comes from Macrobrachium rosenbergii, assembly GCA_039081455.1. Lineage (NCBI taxonomy): Eukaryota > Metazoa > Arthropoda > Malacostraca > Decapoda > Palaemonidae > Macrobrachium > Macrobrachium rosenbergii. The sequence goes on from JANJGK010001772.1 coordinate 8,533, forward strand.
GTAGAAGTATACAAGATCTCTTTTTTTCATGAGGCCTCGCCTGTCTCTGTAATAAAGCTTTCCTTGGAAATATGGAGGAAGCCAAGGGATATACGAATAAGGTGCCAGTAATAAGAAAAAAGAGCAACATGACTAAACACTAATCAAATTATACCATTTTATTCGGATCACTCCTGTGTCAGAGCAGGTAAGTTTTTTTGAATAATGATAACTAATATAAACTATGTCTGCATTAGTGTTAACATATTCTTATTATTCTTGATAATTTCCCTCTCTCTCTCTCTCTCTCTCTCTCTCTCTCTCTCTCTCTCTCTCTCTCTCTCTCTCTCTCTCACACACACACATACACACACTTGCACACACACAAAGACGAGCATACAAACATCTAAACTGAAAACAACATTCTCTTAAAATGAACAGCATCATCATTTTCCTTAATCTGTCCTCATTGCCATTTTTAAAAAGGTAATTTCCTCGTGTTGCCTATTCTGATATTCACAGATATGTGTTGATGATGATGACAGGACTTCTAAGGAAAATTAGGAAAATCTTTCTGCGATGATACATAATCGGTTCCCTTCAGTGTTGCCGAAACGTGGAAATGTGGCCTCCGGTGTGGAAGTTTTGAGGCACAAAATGATCGGGTGCAGAATTGGGGTCTTCATTTTATGGTCTGCCACACCAAATGTGGAAAAAATTTCCACACCCCTTTTAGGGGCTTATTGTGGTCAGATATATTAGTTTCTTCTATTATAATGGTTGTTTGCGCCGAATCATGAAGCAGCAGAAGTCGATCGAACGATGTCTTGATTGACAAGTCGAATGAGACGACAACAAAGTTACAGCAGCTTTAGGTTTACATCTAAAATAAGGTAACATAAATCTACTTAAAATTCTTTTAATAAATGTAAAAAAGTGATTGTCATTAACTTAAGGGAAGTTTATGGGAAATGATCTTTAGACTGTGAAGGAAAGCATGTATTGTTTTATATACATTAGATTTTACCGATGGTTGAATGACTTTAAAATTTAAGCGAGCGCGGAAGTCAGTGGTGTGGAAATGCGGCAACACTGGAAGTTCACTTACTCAAGCTTCTTACTATGAAAACCTTTATTTTTTAACCTCTCTTTATCAGCGAGTATTAAGTTATGTATAACATTAGAGGAACATTCAAATTGCAAAAAGTATTAAAATGAAAAACATTAACCAGGTAACATAACTGAAATAACGCTCCCTACATTATTAATAAGGAGAAAAAGCAAAATTTGTGCAAGATTCGAAGACATAAGCATGAAAAAGCGAAAGTGTTAATGCTCGCAGAAAAGAAGGCCTACAAAGAAGTCATCTGTGAACAGTAACCGCAGGGTATAAAGGCATTTCCGAAATAATCAACATTTCCTTGACAATAAAATTCCTCAGCTTCTCCGTCTCGCGGCCAAACCAGCTGAATTATGCTACAGAAAGGCAGCAAATCTCTAGCAATAAGGCAACAGCACTGAAGCACAATAACAAAATGGCTGAGAGAACACCAGTGGGTGACGATGTATTTTTTCTTCTATAGAGTAATTATAAACTTTTACTCACAAATTTCTATAAAGAATCTATCAAATATGATTTAATATTCCAGATTGTTAACTCTCTTACCACTAGCTGATAACTTCCACAGCCATTGACTTTATTTTCATAAGAAACTGTTGTTGATGAAGTAAATTTACTTTTAGATAAATGCTGACATATATACGTTATTAAAATCGCATCCCTTTACAATCACGTTTTGTATTTTTTCGCGTAATCAGTGTTAAGAATCTAATTGGCGTATGATAAGATGGTTTGAAGTTGGTTATTTACATAAATGGTCCATATATTGTCTGTATTTAAGATATAACTTCCCAACAGTTATATATTTTTACTGGGGCGCCCTGAGAGCAGATCCAGAAAACGTTATAAAAAGAAAAAACACGGGAAGACGCTGCTTGATTTCGATGGATGGTTAAGCTGAAACATCAGCACAGGCTCTTTCTCCTGAAGCAGCCTTTAAGAGACAATAACAATGAGCGGGCGTTGTTAATCAGTTCACCGGGCGCAGAAATCTTGTCTTGAAATCACACTTTCCTTATATGGGCTCTGGAAGTGGCCCCTTCAAAAGCTAGACATGGAACTGATCCAGAGTTACAGTGTATCTGTGCCAGATAAGTTTACCGGCATCAAAGTACTATTAAGAATAAAGTCATTTGGTATTTAATGTTCCAGATTTCAGTAATTACAGTTTGTAATACATATAATTTTAGGTCCAGTAAGAAAATTGAAGATAAGTTGCTCTATCACACTTTAGCTATTTCCTGAAACAAACAGAATCTCTCACATCTTCACATGTAAGCAATTAATCCCTATTACCCCTCTTGGAATTCGAAGGTCTAGATCAGGCAGTTGCCACACAACCACGAGAACAGGATTGAGGTTATCCTCACGGCAACTATTCTGTTTCACAGGAGAATGAGCACCTACCTCTTTTTCATATAAAGAAAATGACGGAGGTGATTAGTATTGAAAGTGCAGGTATGTACAGTTTAGGAAAAATTCACATAAATAAAATTTTCAGATAATCATCTTTTTAGTACACTGCTTGTCTGGTCTTTATTTCTTTGAGTCATAATGGAGTTTTATTTTTTATTCTCTCTGAATTACTGTAACACTTGACTCTGAACAGGTTTAAGAAGCGCGAACGAAACTGATCAACACTTTCCCTTTTCGTCCTCATCTGTTATCATTTTAAGACATGGCGAGGACACTTGAATTGCGTCAACAGACATGAAAAACTTTTTTTTTTTTTTTTTACGCCTATCGATCCCAGGCACTAACAAATTCTTTGTGTTCTTTTTGTTGATGTTCTGATACAAAATAACACCAGTAGCAAAATCTTCAAAGAATCACTAATGCTCGACACAGTTACTGCTTCTGTAAGGAAATATTACATTAAAAGACAAACAGTCCTTGCCATTTCTAATATTAAATTAAAGATTATTACAAGAGAGAGAGAGAGAGAGAGAGAGAGAGAGAGAGAGAGAGAGAGAGAGAGAGAGAGAGAGAGAGAGGGGGGTCTGTTATTTTATAAATCATTGTCCGAAGAAAATTTTCACGGGTCTCTTCTAGAAGAAGTTCCCGGCGCCGTTTCTCCAGTGGATTTGGTTTTCCTAATTTTCTTTGGCTCTTCCCTTGCCTTAAGATTGAAAACTTAACGTCTTAAATAATTTACCATTCAACAACAATGTTTCCATTTTATCAAGGTGATACAATTGAAACATTCCTTCTATTAACTGCTTCCTCAAACAATATATGGCCCTTGTATGACCACGAAAATAACGATGAAAATGTTTTTGTGCCAACAAAACCAGGGGTGCTCCGATCAGCAATTCGACCTAAGAAATCACTCATATTAATAAGGCTGTATTGCTAGGTTACTAAACAACATGTGGATTCCATTTTGATGATATGTCAAAGTCTTGTAAATGACAGTGTGATGTAACATGTCAACTGTATTTTCATCGATGTTCAGATTTCTTCGGATCAATTTCCACTGCTTGTTTATACTATGCTTGTTTCAAATGAATGCTCAAGTCGAATGAGTCTTAATAGTAACAATTTTGCCTTTATCAGGGCTGAAGAATTACATTTACCTGTCAATGTTTTTAATATACTTAAAATCTCATTTGGAAATTATTTACAATAAATGTGTTTTAGGTTTCAGTTGTTATCCGTAATAACAGGTACTTTTTCCTAACTATTTTCATTTCAAAGAACCTGAAAAAGAGTGAAGATAAGAAAATCTCAAGGAACGGCTTTGTATTCTCGAATTATTTACAGCTTCCTTCTGCCTGACATCCAGTTTAATGATTCGTAGGGTACTAAATTCTACTTTTTTATTTTTTGTGCAATTGTTAATCTGATAAACCCAGCTTTCAAAGGCATAAAGCTCTTAAATAAATTGAAAAGGATGAAGGTTTTGGTGCACATGTGATTTAGTGACTAATGATTCACATTCCCATTTCATTGTACATCTTTGGTCAGCTAATTCTCTCTCTCTCTCTCTCTCTCTCTCTCTCTCTCTCTCTCTCTCTCTCTCTCTCTCTCTCTCTCTCTCTCTCTCTCTTCCTTACTATTTTCCGAATGTCGTGATAAGTATAAGGATTAATTTCATACTGCGTTTATTCTCAATACCGTTTTAAAGAGAAACTCCTGCAGTTAGAGTGTAATTGCTTAGGAGAAAACCTAAATCGGCTTAAATAAGCATTTGTTAAAAAGAAACTATTCTAAAGTCGAGTTTTGAGGAATATACATCACCAAATAACTTTGAAAATATATAGTTGGCCTGTGCGTTCTCTTGTTACGGAAGATTGAATTTGTTTAGCAGCCTGATTCTTCCAGAATCATCACTCTTCTTGCATGCAGCAACATCTGGGAATCAGATTCATCAGTTATGTCTGCTGCTAACATTATCTTAACCAACTCATCTTCTGCTTATCTAACTGCATAAGAAAAGGTTTTTGGTTTCTGTTCAATAGGTTGACCTCGCTCTCAATGACTTAAGGAAACTGAATGAGTTCTGATACATCTTTCACAAGTCTCTAGTTTGACCAGTGAGTTGTTCTTTTTTTATAATGCCCACGTGAATAGTTCCGTTCTATGTTCAACTTTCATTTGTCGATAGAGACTTGAAATTATTACTTTTAGATAGTTAACAACTCTATTACTGCCAAAGAAAATATAGATTTGTTATCATAATAACTAGCATTTTATGGAGGTCTTGGAGACCACATGACCCCCATTCATAGGTCGTAACCCCCAGGAGCACCTCTGTGGTTCATGCACATCAAAACACAAATTTTAAAAATTAATACATATGTCAGTGTTTGTTTGTTAAGCCTATCGGTGTTGCCAAAACCTGGTCTGGCAAAACTAAGGTATACTTAACTTTTTTGGTCAGAATAAAACCCAGAATAAAAACAAGATAGAAAGTACTATATACCAACTGCACACCTTCTGGCTGTTACCAAAGACATGCCAATAATCATCACTTACTAAATGGAAATTTTGTAAAAAAAAAACAAAAAAATCAAATCATATCTATATACTGCAACGTACAATATAACTCTACATATTACCCCAGCGGTAATTGTTTCACATTGCATAGACAGGAGAGCGACTAGTTAAAACATTCCACCACGCATTGACCATGTAACAAGTACCGTCACCCATCCGTCTTGTAATAGTAACCAACTTCCCCCTTCGGCTCAAGAAAAGTCCTTCTTAACGCAGATACGGCGATACACTTGAGTAACATCAGGAAATCGAATCCGCAGGTCTGATGTTTATTGAGCATCGCCTGGCTGGGGGAAGGGGGTAGGGTCTGAGTAGCGCTATGATCATAAGTTTGCTTACTACGTCTCTATCGGGTTCAGTTCAGAAATATAATTCCCGTGTTAATTAACCTTCCAATGCAGTAGACTTGGTTATTACTATATTTTTGTGCTACGTTTATATCCCGTTGTTATTATTAGTTAATTTTAATGTGATAGTACTATGATATACTAGTCTTTATAAACACAAAACCGGAGTCTGATATTCTATATTTGCAATAGCTATTACGTTACCTAAGAATTTGACGCTAATCAGGAACCCAACCCCATGAATGACTCAGGCTACAGTCGCAGCACTGATGTAACGGAGTGATAAAATCACACTATAGAAATTTCGAAAGCAAAATTTAAAACAAAATAAGTCATCTCTTAATAATATGGAATTAAACCCTCAATGCAATTCACACCCGAAGCACCTATTCCTTGGCTTGCTCCCACGTAACAAAAATTCTTTGAAACATTCATTATTTTGCGAGACACTGAATTGATATCCATTTCAATAAACAGACTGATACAAGTAATGCCAAAACCTTTGTTGAAGGAGACGCAAGCTTTATTTTCTTATTCCATTTAATAAAAACAGACTTGAACAACATGATAGACAGCGATTAAAAAATGTAGTAAATTTTAGGCCGAACTGCATCGATCAACCATCACAATCACTCTAAGTGATACAGCTAAACTGACGACCTCCACATGAACGGAAAACCAATCACCCACTACCAGTGCAACCAACCATTGTTCTCACTGCCATGGAATAATAATTTCAGTTTCCAATCAGGGCCTTTTATTCCGCGCTATGGAATGAGCATACAATAGGTCATTGTATGATAGAGTTCCTCTGATACTAACTCACAGTACACGGGATTGCTTCACACCCCCGCCACCAGAGTTCGAGGTTATGCTTTTGCTAGTGCATGTGATGAAAATATCTCGAAGATTGGCTTCCGGAACACATTTATTCTCTGTTCACGCATTGTAGAGGCAGATTTTGGTTTCATTTAAAAAGAATCTTCGTAAAATATGTAGGTCAATCACTGAGCTAAATACAATCGCCTTTCTGATTTCGTAGAGCCCATGAACGCTTTTACATAAATAACAGTTGCGCCGATAACATTTAATTTCATCTCATCTATATTCCGGCAGATAAACGTCTTTTCAATGTGTGAGTAAATACAGAAGATTAATGCACACTCATTTATTTAATATTTGCATACGAAAAAATCCACTAAGTAAGCGTATCGATTCTCATGACTTCACGAGAAGATTAAACTTAATTTTGTACTAATTACTGAAACAAGAATAATCTATATGGAGACAGAACGAACAGTATTATTACCGATAAATCCATTTTTGTTTCTTCGAAATATAGTTCTTAACTATTTTGAGGTGTCAACAAGGCCAAGGGCAAGGAAGGGTTGGCATCTTGTTACCCCATGCCCACTTTGGTAGACACAAATGATTAAATAAAAAAGAAAAACTAATTTGCTCATTCAAAAGTCGAAAGTTATTATCTTTATAATAAAACAATATATATTACGTTAATTTTTTTATTTGCTAATCTACGTGCGGTCATGGGTAAAAATTAATAAAAAAAACATTATGGAGGAATTATATTTTTTCGTCTTTCTTTTTTGAAGGTCAAGATTTTTTGCTATTTTTCTCGTTGAAACATTTATAGTCTGTATACAGAAATATTCAATAGCGTTAAACGGTAAAACAAAAACAAAAATGCGTCAAAGAATAGGCACTTTGATGGTTGATGAGTGTAGGATTGCAGAGGAGCAGTATTCGTCTGACTTTGCTTTGTATTAAACTGCATTTCGTTTTAGACTCCGTTGCGCCTCCATTATTTGTGACCATACCTGAAACAGCTCTTTGTCTGTTAATATATTTGGAAGTGACACCTGCATATGTTTTCAGGTAAGTAATTGCATCTATTTGCAAAAACGGTAGAACATGTTCAAACACAATTAGGGTAATACTGGCTGCATTCTGGGTATAATGAAAATCTTGGATTCGACCAGAATATTTGCTGTTAATATACTCCTGAATCTAAGGTAACCCTGAGGGCCTACTGAGTCTGTCTGAATGAACTGAAAGTAATTATTCAAAGGAAAAGTTTTAAATGGGAGGTTTCCTGAAAAAAAGAAAGACGAAAAAATATAATTCCTCCATAATGTTTTTCATTAATTTTTACCCATAACCGAACGTAGATTAGCAAATAAAAAAATGAACGTAATATATATTGTTTTATTATAAAGATAATAACTTTCGGCTATTGAATGAGCAAATTAGTTGACACCTCAAAATAGTTAAGAACTATATTTCGAAGAAACAAAAATGGATTTATCGGTAATAATACTGTTCGTTCTGTCTCCATTTAGATTATTCTTGTTTTAGTAATTCGTACAAAATTAAGTTTAATCTTCTCGTGAAGTCATGAGAATCGATACGCTTACTTAGTGGATTTTTTCGTATGCAAATATTAAATAAATGAGTGTGCATTAATCTTCTGTATTTACTCACACATTGAAAAGATAAATGTTTAGAGACGCGGCTGTTGACGTTTATCTGCCGGAACACAGATGAGATGAAATTAAATGTTATCGGCGCAACTGTTATTTAATTAATATCATAAAAGACTGGAATTAAACACGGAGGCAATTCGAGAAATGGAAGAGAGAGGAATTCACACATGGAAAATCCGCTTCAGTTCATTGATGTCCGCCATTATTCAGAATCAAACACTTACGACGAGACAGCTTCTTGTATGAGCAAAATTTGTTACAACTTTACCGTTTAGAAACTCTACCATTTTTCCTCCTCACATCTTGTTTGATTTCCTGCCTAAGCTTCTTCTTAAAGCCTATTGCTCTTTTTGTCTTGCGGCAGTATCATTACACCAGTCCGATTTCCTTCCTCGAGAATCTGAGCGACTTTCACAGAAAAAAAAGGAAAGCAAAGTGGAAGTTTTCTATCGAAAGAAGAAACTAAGACTTCGTTCTCAAAACAGCGATTTTTTAATGACGCAAAGGATTAACTATGATGAATTAGATGTTGAGAGCTCCTCATCTGTACAGCTCATCAGGCCCATCAAAAATGGCTTATCTTAAATGAGAACGCTTTTCCATTACAATGGCTCCTGGTTCTAGATGTCTGGGTACGGAAGAGATTTTTACTTACCCTATACATTCTTTTTAATACCAACTTTAAAACTGCAAGAAATTATTGTTTTCCATAACATTATAAATTACATTATAGGAGGAACGCGGATTTTGCCAAGAGCAATAAGATAATAAACAAAAAATTTCTTTCATTAGCAGCAATCATTTTAGAATTAATGTTTGAGATGATGGTATTTTGATCACTAATTATATATACCTCTTTAAGCCCAGTAGCTTTATATATATGATGTATCAGGGTAGACGACAACTATTCGTGATTACTTGAAATTAAATGTGAGCGAATTTTCATATGAAATGATTATTGCTTGTGTTAGACCTTCCAGCAGTCTTGCGTTGTTTCAGTAAAAAAAAAAAAAAAAAAAAAAAACTGTCAGCTGGTATAGCCGCTGCTTTGCTAACAGCACACCCACTTTCGTAACGGTAGGAGACCAGAGCACGATAATGAGACTTTCAGTCTTGGTGGGCGTTGCTATGCTCTCTTATGTACGTTATTTCTACTTTTCTGCTCCAGTTGCTAATTGTAATACATTATTCTCTATAGCCCATGAATTGTGGCATCTCTGAAAATATATAGTATTTAATTTTATGTAAATGGTCTGCGACTGTGCACTTCATAGCCTGTGCGGTTTCTTTTTTTTCGTTTGTATATTTGAAATATATATTTAAAGTCCCTCGATATCTACTTGAATTATTATTATTATTATTATTATTATTATTATTATTATTATTATTATTATTATTATTATTATTATTGTTATTATTATTATTATTATTATTATTATTATTATTATTATTATTATTATTATTATTATTATTATTATTATTTTTATTATTATTATTAAACATTTTCGATTCACGTAAATTTGTGAAGGGGAACATTTGAATTTTTGCTAACCACTATCATAGGTTAAAGTAACCACTAAATCTGTTCCGAAATTCGTTTAAAAACTTTTGCGAAGTCTGTCCATTGAAGCCAAACTTCTTAGATTAAATTGACGATGGATTTTAGCAGGAGTTTCCGCGGATTGGTTCTTTCTTCTTTCGTCCTCTTTTACGCATAAAGCAAAAGCTCGCTCTAAATTTCACCAGACCACAATTTGGTGTTTTATTTCGAAAGTAAAGCAGTAACGAAGTTCATCTGAATCTATTTTTCCTGCCAGTAATACAGTTTGGAGTCATTTTTCAATTCTACTATTTCAACTTGAGTATATTTTCAAAACAGGAAAAAGAACTTGATTTATTTTATGCACAGAATGTAGTTTTTTTATGTTCCTCACTTAGAGCTTCTGGAAAAATTCCATGTAAAACGAAATGGATGAAATTCCAAAATGAAATAAATACTTTATTTTTTCATTATTTCTTTTGTTATCTTCTTAGTCATTCTAAGATATTACATGAAATGACTATTCAAAACCATATCAATTTTGCAGTGTTACAAAAGTGCTGCTGTTTTTAATGGTGATTATAATTCAACTTTTCAAAGCAATTTTTACTGCAAAGTTGATAAAAGAAGTCATAGGTGCTTTAGCATATTCACAAATAATGATACATTTCCTCAAACGAAAGGATTATTCAAAGAGCGCCTGTCTCATAGCAGCGATGAAATGTATTCAGCTTTTATGGTAAAACGTCTGAGGACGACCTCGATCTTCCTTTACAGGATTTCTTGAACCATAATGGCTTCTTTTGATCTTGGGGTTCTGAGGATATCCCGCGCTGCTCAGGTGAAAATCTGAGATATGATTTTGGGATGATGTTCCTACCCTCCTCACATTTTACTGAATGTTTGTTGTGAAAACATTTATACATTTTAGCATAAATGTAATTTTACATGTCTTAATCAGCAATGTAAACGTTTCAAAGGTGAAACTAAATATCGATAATATTCATGCTAATAAGTTTCAAAATAGGAGTCAATTCAGCTCATAAGATGGATGGAAATGAAAGTTTTTCTCGTGTCTGGACAAAAACTGTAGAAAGTTAATATTTACACAGAACATAAGATTCTAAGTTTCATCTTATTCCGCAGTGATTGAGAAAGTCGACAGATAAAGAATAGCTTGAAATGAATAAATTACACTATAAATAAAGGAGAATAGAGCAGCATAAAAATGTATAAGATATACACAGGTGAACAGTGTAGTTTTCGTTGATGTTAATGAAAACAATTATTCATCAGTTTAGACAGGGGTCAAATAAAGTTTGTTCCAAGAAACTTTGCATTTGTGTGTATGTATGTGATTATGTGTGTGTTGTTTGTGTCTCTGCGTTTTAGGAACTCTAACATAAGTTTATACAACTAAAGAATCTCGGTTACAAGATCGTTTATATTGGAAGTGCAATTGTAAAGATGTCCTTTAAGATCTGCAGTTTTTTTCCATGTTATGTAGTCTTACGCTTTGATTTGAATTACTTATCCGAAATGTTAAAAGACTTTATGTGCGAGAATACAAGCAGTTCATAAAAGAAATGAAAGCACAGATAAGCTGATAAGAGAAAGAATCCTTCTACTTCCACTGAGCGAAAATCTCTGAATCATGAACTTGAGAACGACGTAAATTCTGCCCACATTTTATGAGTATCTTCTTATGAGAAACTTTTCACTGAAAATTTAAGACACGATAACCACAAAAAGAAGATGGAACGAACGCTAAATTTGACGAGAAAAACAAAAACTGAGGTACAGTAGGAGGTAACAAAAGTGGAGGCATACAAAGCAAACGACAAACAGCTGGTCTTCAAGGGACTTTTTCGTTTCGTCCTTTTCATAGCGTCGCTATTGTGCCATTTATTTTAGGTCTCCTTTCGTGTGTGTCATATTTTTCTGACTTCAAAAGAATCCAGTTCCTAATCTCATACTTCTGTAGTCAGTTCTATTATATTGGTGCTTTACAGATAATACTCGTGGCTTATTTTGACAGAAATTTAGTGTTCACTGGTTGGATAAATTTAAAGCATGGATGTTTATCGCCCAGTCACAGAAAGATTCATTTACTGTTGTGAAAGATTTTGCCGCCTAGCGTGAAAGGTAAACGAAGAGCTTTTGGGAGTGTACGTCTAAAAAGAAGAAAAAGAAAAAAAAAAAAAATACATGCTTGTGTTGACATTCAAACAGTTCTTTTTCTCTCAAATGTTTGAGTGAATGGGCAAAACCATCTTAAACACCGAATGACCTGTACCTCCTTGATTGTGTGTTAGGCACTCCTCAGGTCGTGATGTGAAAGCATTTTGTCCTTTCTAATCCGAGGGCTCTGCTCTAACACACACACACACATTCATACGAATTTACTTCTATTTACTTATTTAATTTGAAGCGAACAAATAAGAAACAAGTTTACTGTAATTAAGTAGCAGTTTTCATTGTAGTTTTGATTATCATTATATTCTTATCACTTATCATGTCAGCAATATTTATGTACCTTGTAAATTTTTATTTCGTTATTTTTTTGTAAAAACAGTAAAACTTGAAGTATGCTGTCTGTGTAACTTAATGGTAAGTACCTTTATGCTGTGAAGAATACCAGAAATTGAATGGAAAGGTTACTTTAGAGTAAACCAAAATTTTATGAAGTGACATATACCTAACATTAAAATACCACCTATTTTTCCTACATATTCAAAATTACTTTCATTTTGCCAGCAACAACCTCTGCGATAATCTAAAAATTTTCTAGTGCACCACAGGTTACCATAAGGACAAAACTTATGAACAGTCAAAAACATTTTTAGATAGTGTTATTTCAATATTCTCTTATTTTCCTTAATCATAATGTTTCATCAGATCTTCTTGCAGCAGTTCCCAGTCAAATCCTAACAGAGACTACAGGAATGTCCACCAAAACGTGGTTATACATAACGCCTAATTCCAACTGCCCACGTTGGAATGAGGAGCTGTAAAACTAAATTCGCTTGCGAATTTCAACAACACTGACCCTTAAGTTGAGCTGGAAAAATATCAAAGGTTGATTTGACGATTTCCTCTGAAGGCTGAAACCAAAATCTACAGGGTTTTCGGCGAGGATTTCAAATTGCTTTTGCATTCAGGAGCAAAGAATTTTGAGACCATTGCAGCATTTTCTGACATGGTGGTGTTCACTGATAGCCATGGACAAAGATAGTAGTTATAAGATAACTACAGTAGTAGGAACAATTTACATTTGCACTATAGTGGGTTTTATTTGACATTTGAAGTTTCTGTCGTATTGCTGTGATTGCATTTCTAGCAGTGCAACTTTGTTTACTTCCATCTGTGAGTGGAGTTTCATCATGATTTTTTCTTGTTTCCTTTGATATCATGTAGCATTTTATTATGGGAAAATGAACTATCAAGAATCCATATGAGAATTCACTTACAGACAAAAAGTAAATGAAATGCGAAAACGTGAAACTGTAACTACTGTTGATTGTAATGGATGAATTTAAGTTTAATAGTGCTGTGACTAAAGTTTTTTTTTTATTTTACATTATCCTAACTTCCTTATTATTACTATTTAGAAAATGCTTTACGCAAATGTAGTGAACATCCAAAAATCTAAAAGACTAAGCCGTTTTTGTTTAAAAAGTGCCTTTAATAATTTGGAATATCTTTTTGTTTCTCTTCTCAATCTTTTCTTCTCTCATTAAGCTAATCGAGTTTTGAAAACAATTTATTTTTTTCAATCTATTAAGATTTTAAAGTCAGCGTTATGATATACATGTTATGTATTTATTATTAGTTCAGTCGAGCTTAAGTATTCGATAAATCCAGCTGATGATATAAGAAATATTAATATAAGTATAAGTATTCCATAATGAGGCATTATGGAATATAGGAAAAGCCTGTGTCGGTTATCATGAACATGGTTGAGGGCACATCTTGTAAAGTGATGGTTGATGGGTGTTTGAGTGATCCATTTGAAGTCAAGACTGGTGTGAATCGGGGTGGCATTCTGTCTCCTCTGTTGTTTGTATCGGTCGTGCATTACGTTATGAGAAGGGTTAAAAGAGAAACGGATGCAGGTGTACTCTGGGGAGAAAATGTGAAACTTCTTGACTTCGATTGTGCTGATGATGTTGTTTTGGTCTGCGAGGGACCAGAAAGTATGCAGAGTGTGTTGGATTGTCTAGTGAGTGAAGGTCGAAAGATTGGTTTGGTTATTAAGAGTGGAAAAACTGAAATCATGAATATGAATATTGAAAATGAACAGGATTGTCTAATTGGAGGTTTTGTTGTAAAGCAAGTGGATAAGTTTAAATATTTAAGTACTTATTTAGATAAGGATGGTCCTCTGAGCACAGAATTTATGGAAAGATTAAAAAAAAAAGGCTCATCAGGCAATGGGAATGCTTAAAATATATTTGGAATAATAGCAATTTTTCTGTGCATACAAAAATCAAAATTTATAAGGTAATGGGTGGGAGTCTTTTGATTCATGGGCATGAGTCATGGTACAGTACAGTGACTTCAGATAATAGATTCTTAGCATTTGAAAATAAGGCGCTCAGAAGAATATTAGGAATTAATAATTGGAGGGATAGGATATCAAATAACAGAATTAGAGAAGTAACGGGGGTGCAACCGGTGAGCCTCGATGGCTCAGTCGGTAGAGCAGCAGCCTAGGACTTTGTAGAGGTCCGTGGCGCGGGTTCAAATCCGCAGCCGACTGGTAAGAGAAGGCAAACACTTTGCTATCCGTGTAGACACCCCGGGATTACGTATGTAATCAACGGATAGGTTTGCTGAAAGCAAATGGGTGTTACAGACTAATACACACATAAACAAAGCCACTCCACCATCTTCTAAAAACATAACAGACACCTCACACATCTCGAACTGTCGACCTAACCGCCCAGTTCTCCTCGCTGCTGGGAGAAAGGGAGCTGGGGATTGGTACGATACACGTACACATCGTTACTGGGGTCTAAGCAATGTCAGGCAGGGCAGCCGATCGAGGCTACGGCCTACCCCAACGCCAAATCAAAGTCCTTCAAAAAGAAGGCATCTTGCTTAACCCATATAAAAATGGGAAAAAGCACGTTAAAACGGAGAAGAAGAAAAACAGGGGTGCAGCCGGTCGATGAGTATGTTAGATTCTCACACTGGAAATGACTAGGCAATGTGTATAGAAGACAGGGAATAGTACGGGATACACCAGGGTGGGTTTCCTTTGGTAGAAGAGGAAGAGGTAGGCCAAAGGAGACGTGGTTAAGGACAATAAGGCGGGAAGCAGGAGAAGAGTGTTGGGGAGATCTTGAGGAGTTAGCCCAGGACAGAATGTGGTGGCGTGAGTTCATTGAGGCCCTATGCATCCCCGTGGGTGCCACAGGAAATGATTGATTGATTGATAAAAAAGCAGATTTATATTTATTTGCTGGACCTAAACTAGTCCATGTAGTTTTCCCAGAAGTCCCAGAAGATATGTTGGACAAGTGCCGAATGAAGCGAGCTCCTTGGATGGACAGGGCACCTTTACGCAAGGGGAGAGCTTAGTGAAATACAGACCCGTAGGTGTTAGTCTTGAAAATTTATATGAGTTATTCAGCGAGCAAGCGTCACCTGCGATCATAGGAATGCAGCCAAGGAAGAGACTGGAGGGTTCCAGGAACTGGAAGGTATGTGGAAGGAAAGCGAGTGAAGGTGTCAGATGATAATTAGAGTTACTGTAACTTTTGTGGGATTTATTGTGGTTATGATTACTCTCGAATCTCGTAATTGTGAGTGCATATATAAGGAAGCAAGCTTAATTAAAGCTTATCTTTTGTGGCAGTACGTGAAATCCTCCTAGATTTATTTAAAATGGCCACAGTCGTTTTAGACTGGTAAGGCCTATGCAACGAGCAACCAAATCTTATTGGTAAAAAATGCAAGTTTGGTTTAAATTAAAATGTAGCTTATGCTATTTTAGCTAAAAGTGGCCAGTGATTGTGATAAAATGTAGAGAGGGTGTAATATATCTCATGTGACCCACTACATTTTACACCTTACGGAGACTCCAGAATCAAAGGAAAAGAAAGGGGAGAGAAAAATTGGATCTTAAGGAAGTGATAGCTTCTTAAAGGCTGAGAAATATTGAAGGTCAGAGCACCAGTGCATTGCTGTCTAATCAGAGAATAATTTTACAGTGGAGTAAGAAAAGGGAGCTATTCTTGAGGCTGAACACTCAATGCAATCACTACAATGTAAAGATTTCTTTGATGAAAACCTTAATTAGAACAACGGTAGGAAATTGGGTAAAACTTACCATCTGAAAGTGTAATGAAGCTTTATTTCACACTCACGAAGGATCCTGTAGATCTCTTGATTTAAGATTTTTCATTAATAGTTACAGATGTCTTAAGTCAAACCTATGCTGATATTTACAAACACGAAACTAAAGGTTAACGTACACATATATCAATCATTATCATAAATTTCAGTAAACAAAAGATAGAAGGAATTCATTTTTTTTATACTTTCTATTCATATCATTAAAAATTTTGGCTATATTTATTGGCTTAATGATATTTCAAGACATGATTTTTAATTGAGCATTAGAATCACTACAATGCCTTCTTAACTTGGCCAGTTCGGTAGCGCGTTTCTGATAGCCCGGATGCAGTTTCGAATCCTGCTATGGATGTCAGAATTACTTCATATTATTGTAATATGATCTCATGGTTTGTATTAACAAGCATATCCAAAAAGTTTTAGGAATTCGAAGTGAAGAAGGTATTATGGTTATTACAATTGCATACGTACCTGGTAAAAAGGAACCAATGGACTATATGTGTATATGTATATATATATATATATATATATATATATATATATATATATATATATATATATATATATATATATATATATATATATATATATATATATATATATATATATATATATATAT
>JANJGK010001772.1:30000-90000 GCA_039081455.1 Macrobrachium rosenbergii
TGGAAATATGTAATTACTACAAATGCCAGTACAAAACTATCTGTTTGTAAAAAATCTAACAGCTTGTTTTACTCTTGCATCCTTAAGAATAAAGCTTTTTAACAATTCGTCCATCTTAAAAAGACCATCGCTCAAATTCATATTACTAAAAGAACTAATGAGGCATCCTTCGACCAACAATCTGTCATGCAACGAGGAACCTCTAAAGACAACTGCAGCTGAATTCCAATCTATTGGGTGTCCAAAGTCTCTTACGTGACAAAAAATGGCGCTTGAGCTGGTTGCAACCCGTACATTATATTTATGCTGTGTGACTCTCTTACTTAGTTCCTTACCAGATTGTCCAATATAAGGTAAATTACAAGTTGAGCAATCAATTTTGTACACCCCTCCTGCTGGCATTTCTGGTTTGTTACAAAACAACAAATTCTTGATAGACGAAGTATTACTAAAAACAACATTTATTTTCAGACATTTCAGGCTACGTACAATCGATAAAAATTCACTTCGGTATGGCAAAACTAAAATATTTTCATTGTCATAATTTCTTGACCTTTCGTGACTATAAAATGTTTTTTTGGCACTTTGGAGGCAACCATCGATAAAATTCGAAGGATAACATAATTCTTCTGCAATTGCATAGATGTTCTGAATTTCCTCTGCTAAAAATTCAGGATCACAAATTCTGTGTGCTCTTAAAAACATCCCTGAGAAGACTGATCGTTTTATCTTGGGGTGATGGCTGGAAAAGTTATGAATGAAAGCATTCACTGCTGTTGGTTTCCGGTATAGTTTGAATTTAAATCCGTTGTCGGTTCTCATAACGACTGTGTCAAGAAATGGTAGAGTTTTATTCTGTTCTGCTTCCAACTTGAACTTTATGGATGGAACCAGGCCATTCAAAATTTCTAAAAACTCGTAGGGGTCACGATCCAAAGGCCACCGGCATATTAAGTCGTCGACGTATCTGTACCATGTCAAAGTAAACGTAATGACATTTGGTAAGTATCTGATTTCATAAAATTCCATGTATATATTTGAGAGGGTTGCAGATAAACAACTTCCCATTGCCAAACCAAAAATCTGTCTATAAAAAGAACCATTAAACATAAAAGTATTATCAACGATGCACAACTTTATCAACTTAATAAAAACATGATGGGGAATAGGAATATCAATATCATTTATTTTTTTCTTGTAGAAACTGTAGCAAATCATCAATGGGCACTTTTGTGAACAGTGAATTGACATCAAAACTAATCAACCTACAATTTGTATCTTTACCTTTCAACTTTGTGATAAGGTCTTCCGTATTTTTAATATGTGCCTTTGATATGTTTCCTATAAGCGGATTTAACAAAGAGCCTAACCATTTTGACAGATGATAAGAGGCTGAGCCTATCGAACTGATAATGGGCCTGATTGGTTGACCTTCTTTATGAATCTTTACTGTGCCATACATATAAGGAAGAGTGGCATTAACGGCAGAGAATTTTTTGGCTAGTTCATGGTGGGACTTTAACAAGGATTTAACAGTACTATTATAATGCTTATTAACCTTATCGGTGGGATCTCTCAACAGTTCCTCATAAGTATCCTCATCGGATAACAGTTGGTTGGCCTTTTCGATATACGAATTCTTACTCAAAATAACAATGCAGTTTGACTTGTCAGCCTTAGTGATATGAATATCTTTATTAGCTCGTAAGCTTTTAAGTACCATCTGAAATCTCAGAGGTATAGAATGTTTTAATTTCGAATTACATGCGGCGTACACACATCCCTTCGCAACCAAAATGTTGTCAGGGTTTACTTTTTCATTTTTGGTTTTATCCAAGTTTATGAAACCTTTGGCTACTGAAAAAATGTCAACTTTGTTCTTAGCAAAGCAAAAATTCATACCAAATCCTAAAACAAGTTTTTCGTTCTCACTGAGTTCATATGAAAAGAGGTTTACGTATAAGTCCGGGTTACTTTTCGTTGTCCATACACTATCTCGAAATAAATGGTCCAGTTTCCTGTTTAAGTTAGTTTGATGTTCCACTGCTACCGATCGCACTGCATTGTACACATTGTCATTAATAGCATTCCATTGTTCATCCGTTACATGATTGCGCAAAAATATCTTAGCCTTTTTTGTATCTTGAAACGAACGATTCACTTCCTGACGTTTGTTACTAATACACGTGTCCAAAATCAGATGATCCATGTCCGAGAAAGCTTTATGCTCCAAGTTGCGTAATCTCTTCGGTAAACAAGATTTCGGTATAACAAGCTCATCCCTACATTTTTTCAGAAACTGCAGCTGTCGTTTCAGGCGATGTGACCTCATCAAAGATTTCTTGTAGCTGTAGAAAAACAGCTTGCACACAGGATAAAGTCGAAAGATCAAAGGCAGCGTCAAGGGGCGTGTGAGTTCCATAAGTCTTGTAATTTCCACAATGGTCCCGTGGATGAAGTATATAATAAGTCCACACGTGAAAATGAAAGGAATTGGTACCAAGACTTTCAACTTTTATTCCAAAGTCATCTTCAGGGTACTGAACAGAGTTTAGAGAATAACATATACAAGAAAGCAATATGGGTCACAGATAACAATAAAATAAAATGAGTCAACAAGCTATTTAAGTATGTAAACAACATTCATTCAAAAAACAAAAAACATACTTAGTGGAAATATGTAATTACTACAAATGCCAGTACAAAACTATCTGTTTGTAAAAAATCTAACAGCTTGTTTTACTCTTGCATCCTTAAGAATAAAGCTTTTTAACAATTCGTCCATCTTAAAAAGACCATCGCTCAAATTCATATTACTAAAAGAACTAATGAGGCATCCTTCGACCAACAATCTGTCATGCAACGAGGAACCTCTAAAGACAACTGCAGCTGAATTCCAATCTATTGGGTGTCCAAAGTCTCTTACGTGACAAAAAATGGCGCTTGAGCTGGTTGCAACCCGTACATTATATTTATGCTGTGTGACTCTCTTACTTAGTTCCTTACCAGATTGTCCAATATAAGGTAAATTACAAGTTGAGCAATCAATTTTGTACACCCCTCCTGCTGGCATTTCTGGTTTGTTACAAAACAACAAATTCTTGATAGACGAAGTATTACTAAAAACAACATTTATTTTCAGACATTTCAGGCTACGTACAATCGATAAAAATTCACTTCGGTATGGCAAAACTAAAATATTTTCATTGTCATAATTTCTTGACCTTTCGTGACTATAAAATGTTTTTTTGGCACTTTGGAGGCAACCATCGATAAAATTCGAAGGATAACATAATTCTTCTGCAATTGCATAGATGTTCTGAATTTCCTCTGCTAAAAATTCAGGATCACAAATTCTGTGTGCTCTTAAAAACATCCCTGAGAAGACTGATCGTTTTATCTTGGGGTGATGGCTGGAAAAGTTATGAATGAAAGCATTCACTGCTGTTGGTTTCCGGTATAGTTTGAATTTAAATCCGTTGTCGGTTCTCATAACGACTGTGTCAAGAAATGGTAGAGTTTTATTCTGTTCTGCTTCCAACTTGAACTTTATGGATGGAACCAGGCCATTCAAAATTTCTAAAAACTCGTAGGGGTCACGATCCAAAGGCCACCGGCATATTAAGTCGTCGACGTATCTGTACCATGTCAAAGTAAACGTAATGACATTTGGTAAGTATCTGATTTCATAAAATTCCATGTATATATTTGAGAGGGTTGCAGATAAACAACTTCCCATTGCCAAACCAAAAATCTGTCTATAAAAAGAACCAT
This sequence comes from Macrobrachium rosenbergii, assembly GCA_039081455.1. Lineage (NCBI taxonomy): Eukaryota > Metazoa > Arthropoda > Malacostraca > Decapoda > Palaemonidae > Macrobrachium > Macrobrachium rosenbergii. The sequence goes on from JANJGK010001772.1 coordinate 33,775, forward strand.
TAAACATAAAAGTATTATCAACGATGCACAACTTTATCAACTTAATAAAAACATGATGGGGAATAGGAATATCAATATCATTTATTTTTTTCTTGTAGAAACTGTAGCAAATCATCAATGGGCACTTTTGTGAACAGTGAATTGACATCAAAACTAATCAACCTACAATTTGTATCTTTACCTTTCAACTTTGTGATAAGGTCTTCCGTATTTTTAATATGTGCCTTTGATATGTTTCCTATAAGCGGATTTAACAAAGAGCCTAACCATTTTGACAGATGATAAGAGGCTGAGCCTATCGAACTGATAATGGGCCTGATTGGTTGACCTTCTTTATGAATCTTTACTGTGCCATACATATAAGGAAGAGTGGCATTAACGGCAGAGAATTTTTTGGCTAGTTCATGGTGGGACTTTAACAAGGATTTAACAGTACTATTATAATGCTTATTAACCTTATCGGTGGGATCTCTCAACAGTTCCTCATAAGTATCCTCATCGGATAACAGTTGGTTGGCCTTTTCGATATACGAATTCTTACTCAAAATAACAATGCAGTTTGACTTGTCAGCCTTAGTGATATGAATATCTTTATTAGCTCGTAAGCTTTTAAGTACCATCTGAAATCTCAGAGGTATAGAATGTTTTAATTTCGAATTACATGCGGCGTACACACATCCCTTCGCAACCAAAATGTTGTCAGGGTTTACTTTTTCATTTTTGGTTTTATCCAAGTTTATGAAACCTTTGGCTACTGAAAAAATGTCAACTTTGTTCTTAGCAAAGCAAAAATTCATACCAAATCCTAAAACAAGTTTTTCGTTCTCACTGAGTTCATATGAAAAGAGGTTTACGTATAAGTTCGGGTTACTTTTCGTTGTCCATACACTATCTCGAAATAAATGGTCCAGTTTCCTGTTTAAGTTAGTTTGATGTTCCACTGCTACCGATCGCACTGCATTGTACACATTGTCATTAATAGCATTCCACTGTTCATCCGTTATATGATTGCGCAAAAATATCTTAGCCTTTTTTGTATCTTGAAACGAACGATTCACTTCCTGACGTTTGTTACTAATACACGTGTCCAAAATCAGATGATCCATGTCCGAGAAAGCTTTATGCTCCAAGTTGCGTAATCTCTTCGGTAAACAAGATTTCGGTATAACAAGCTCATCCCTACATTTTTTTCAAAAACTGCAGCTGTCGTTTCAGGCGATGTGACCTCATCAAAGATTTCTTGTAGCTGTAGAAAAACAGCTTGCACACAGGATAAAGTCGAAAGATCAAAGGCAGCGTCAAGGGGAGTGTGAGTTCCATAAGTCTTGTAATTTCCACAATGGTCCCGTGGATGAAGTATATAATAAGTCCTCACGTGAAAATGAAAGGAATTGGTACCAAGACTTTCAACTTTTATTCCAAAGTCATCTTCAGGGTACTGAACAGAGTTTAGAGAATAACATATACAAGAAAGCAATATGGGTCACAGATAACAATAAAATAAAATGAGTCAACAAGCTATTTAAGTATGTAAACAACATTCATTCAAAAAACAAAAAACATACTTAGTGGAAATATGTAATTACTACAAATGCCAGTACAAAACTATCTGTTTGTAAAAAATCTAACAGCTTGTTTTACTCTTGCATCCTTAAGAATAAAGCTTTTTAACAATTCGTCCATCTTAAAAAGACCATCGCTCAAATTCATATTACTAAAAGAACTAATGAGGCATCCTTCGACCAACAATCTGTCATGCAACGAGGAACCTCTAAAGACAACTGCAGCTGAATTCCAATCTATTGGGTGTCCAAAGTCTCTTACGTGACAAAAAATGGCGCTTGAGCTGGTTGCAACCCGTACATTATATTTATGCTGTGTGACTCTCTTACTTAGTTCCTTACCAGATTGTCCAATATAAGGTAAATTACAAGTTGAGCAATCAATTTTGTACACCCCTCCTGCTGGCATTTCTGGTTTGTTACAAAACAACAAATTCTTGATAGACGAAGTATTACTAAAAACAACATTTATTTTCAGACATTTCAGGCTACGTACAATCGATAAAAATTCACTTCGGTATGGCAAAACTAAAATATTTTCATTGTCATAATTTCTTGACCTTTCGTGACTATAAAATGTTTTTTTGGCACTTTGGAGGCAACCATCGATAAAATTCGAAGGATAACATAATTCTTCTGCAATTGCATAGATGTTCTGAATTTCCTCTGCTAAAAATTCAGGATCACAAATTCTGTGTGCTCTTAAAAACATCCCTGAGAAGACTGATCGTTTTATCTTGGGGTGATGGCTGGAAAAGTTATGAATGAAAGCATTCACTGCTGTTGGTTTCCGGTATAGTTTGAATTTAAATCCGTTGTCGGTTCTCATAACGACTGTGTCAAGAAATGGTAGAGTTTTATTCTGTTCTGCTTCCAACTTGAACTTTATGGATGGAACCAGGCCATTCAAAATTTCTAAAAACTCGTAGGGGTCACGATCCAAAGGCCACCGGCATATTAAGTCGTCGACGTATCTGTACCATGTCAAAGTAAACGTAATGACATTTGGTAAGTATCTGATTTCATAAAATTCCATGTATATATTTGAGAGGGTTGCAGATAAACAACTTCCCATTGCCAAACCAAAAATCTGTCTATAAAAAGAACCATTAAACATAAAAGTATTATCAACGATGCACAACTTTATCAACTTAATAAAAACATGATGGGGAATAGGAATATCAATATCATTTATTTTTTTCTTGTAGAAACTGTAGCAAATCATCAATGGGCACTTTTGTGAACAGTGAATTGACATCAAAACTAATCAACCTACAATTTGTATCTTTACCTTTCAACTTTGTGATAAGGTCTTCCGTATTTTTAATATGTGCCTTTGATATGTTTCCTATAAGCGGATTTAACAAAGAGCCTAACCATTTTGACAGATGATAAGAGGCTGAGCCTATCGAACTGATAATGGGCCTGATTGGTTGACCTTCTTTATGAATCTTTACTGTGCCATACATATAAGGAAGAGTGGCATTAACGGCAGAGAATTTTTTGGCTAGTTCATGGTGGGACTTTAACAAGGATTTAACAGTACTATTATAATGCTTATTAACCTTATCGGTGGGATCTCTCAACAGTTCCTCATAAGTATCCTCATCGGATAACAGTTGGTTGGCCTTTTCGATATACGAATTCTTACTCAAAATAACAATGCAGTTTGACTTGTCAGCCTTAGTGATATGAATATCTTTATTAGCTCGTAAGCTTTTAAGTACCATCTGAAATCTCAGAGGTATAGAATGTTTTAATTTCGAATTACATGCGGCGTACACACATCCCTTCGCAACCAAAATGTTGTCAGGGTTTACTTTTTCATTTTTGGTTTTATCCAAGTTTATGAAACCTTTGGCTACTGAAAAAATGTCAACTTTGTTCTTAGCAAAGCAAAAATTCATACCAAATCCTAAAACAAGTTTTTCGTTCTCACTGAGTTCATATGAAAAGAGGTTTACGTATAAGTCCGGGTTACTTTTCGTTGTCCATACACTATCTCGAAATAAATGGTCCAGTTTCCTGTTTAAGTTAGTTTGATGTTCCACTGCTACCGATCGCACTGCATTGTACACATTGTCATTAATAGCATTCCATTGTTCATCCGTTACATGATTGCGCAAAAATATCTTAGCCTTTTTTGTATCTTGAAACGAACGATTCACTTCCTGACGTTTGTTACTAATACACGTGTCCAAAATCAGATGATCCATGTCCGAGAAAGCTTTATGCTCCAAGTTGCGTAATCTCTTCGGTAAACAAGATTTCGGTATAACAAGCTCATCCCTACATTTTTTCAGAAACTGCAGCTGTCGTTTCAGGCGATGTGACCTCATCAAAGATTTCTTGTAGCTGTAGAAAAACAGCTTGCACACAGGATAAAGTCGAAAGATCAAAGGCAGCGTCAAGGGGCGTGTGAGTTCCATAAGTCTTGTAATTTCCACAATGGTCCCGTGGATGAAGTATATAATAAGTCCACACGTGAAAATGAAAGGAATTGGTACCAAGACTTTCAACTTTTATTCCAAAGTCATCTTCAGGGTACTGAACAGAGTTTAGAGAATAACATATACAAGAAAGCAATATGGGTCACAGATAACAATAAAATAAAATGAGTCAACAAGCTATTTAAGTATGTAAACAACATTCATTCAAAAAACAAAAAACATACTTAGTGGAAATATGTAATTACTACAAATGCCAGTACAAAACTATCAGTTTGTAAAAAATCTAACAGCTTGTTTTACTCTTGCATCCTTAAGAATAAAGCTTTTTAACAATTCGTCCATCTTAAGAAGACCATCGCTCAAATTCATATTACTAAAAGAACTAATGAGGCATCCTTCGACCAACAATCTGTCATGCAACGAGGAACCTCTAAAGACAACTGCAGCTGAATTCCAATCTATTGGGTGTCCAAAGTCTCTTACGTGACAAAAAATGGCGCTTGAGCTGGTTGCAACCCGTACATTATATTTATGCTGTGTGACTCTCTTACTTAGTTCCTTACCAGATTGTCCAATATAAGGTAAATTACAAGTTGAACAATCAATTTTGTACACCCCTCCTGCTGGCATTTCTGGTTTGTTACAAAACAACAAATTCTTGATAGACGAAGTATTACTAAAAACAACATTTATTTTCAGACATTTCAGGCTACGTACAATCGATAAAAATTCACATCGGTATGGCAAAACTAAAATATTTTCATTGTCATAATTTCTTGACCTTTCATGACTATAAAATGTTTTTTTGGCACTTTGGAGGCAACCATCGATAAAATTCGAAGGATAACATAATTCTTCTGCAATTGCATAGATGTTCTGAATTTCCTCTGCTAAAATTTCAGGATCACAAATTCTGTGTGCTCTTAAAAACATCCCTGAGAAGACTGATCGTTTTATCTTGGGGTGATGGCTGGAAAAGTTATGAATGAAAGCATTCACTGCTGTTGGTTTCCGGTATAGTTTGAATTTAAATCCGTTGTCGGTTCTCATAACGACTGTGTCAAGAAATGGTAGAGTTTTATTCTGTTCTGCTTCCAACTTGAACTTTATGGATGGAACCAGGCCATTCAAAATTTCTAAAAACTCGTAGGGGTCACGATCCAAAGGCCACCGGCATATTATGTCGTCGACGTATCTGTACCATGTCAAAGTAAACGTAATGACATTTGGTAAGTATCTGATTTCATAAAATTCCATGTATATATTTGAGAGGGTTGCAGATAAACAACTTCCCATTGCCAAACCAAAAATCTGTCTATAAAAAGAACCATTAAACATAAAAGTATTATCAACGATGCACAACTTTATCAACTTAATAAAAACATGATGGGGAATAGGAATATCAATATCATTTATTTTTTTCTTGTAGAAACTGTAGCAAATCATCAATGGGCACTTTTGTGAACAGTGAATTGACATCAAAACTAATTAACCTACAATTTGTATCTTTACCTTTCAACTTTGTGATAAGGTCTTCCGTATTTTTAATATGTGCCTTTGATATGTTTCCTATAAGCGGATTTAACAAAGAGCCTAACCATTTTGACAGATGATAAGAGGCTGAGCCTATCGAACTGATAATGGGCCTGATTGGTTGACCTTCTTTATGAATCTTTACTGTGCCATACATATAAGGAAGAGTGGCATTAACGGCAGAGAATTTTTTGGCTAGTTCATGGTGGGACTTTAACAAGGATTTAACAGTACTATTATAATGCTTATTAACCTTATCGGTGGGATCTCTCAACAGTTCCTCATAAGTATCCTCATCGGATAACAGTTGGTTGGCCTTTTCGATATACGAATTCTTACTCAAAATAACAATGCAGTTTGACTTGTCAGCCTTAGTGATATGAATATCTTTATTAGCTCGTAAGCTTTTAAGTACCATCTGAAATCTCAGAGGTATAGAATGTTTTAATTTCGAATTACATGCGGCGTACACACATCCCTTCGCAACCAAAATGTTGTCAGGGTTTACTTTTTCATTTTTGGTTTTATCCAAGTTTATGAAACCTTTGGCTACTGAAAAAATGTCAACTTTGTTCTTAGCAAAGCAAAAATTCATACCAAATCCTAAAACAAGTTTTTCGTTCTCACTGAGTTCATATGAAGAGAGGTTTACGTATAAGTCCGGGTTACTTTTCGTTGTCCATACACTATCTCGAAATAAATGGTCTAGTTTCCTGTTTAAGTTAGTTTGATGTTCCACTGCTACCGATCGCACTGCATTGTACACATTGTCATTAATAGCATTCCACTGTTCATCCGTTACATGATTGCGCAAAAATATCTTAGCCTTTTTTCTATCTTGAAACGAACGATTCACTTCCTGACGTTTGTTACTAATACACGTGTCCAAAATCAGATGATCCATGTCCGAGAAAGCTTTATGCTCCAAGTTGCGTAATCTCTTCGGTAAACAAGATTTCGGTATAACAAGCTCATCCCTACATTTTTTCAAAAACTGCAGCTGTCGTTTCAGGCGATGTGACCTCATCAAAGATTTCTTGTAGCTGTAGAAAAACGGCTTGTACACAGGATAAAGTCGAAAGATCAAAGGCAGCGTCAAGGGGCGTGTGAGTTCCATAAGTCTTGTAATTTCCACAATGGTCCCGTGGATGAAGTATATAATAAGTCCTCACGTGAAAATGAAAGGAATTGGTACCAAGACTTTCAACTTTTATTCCAAAGTCATCTTCAGGGTACTGAACAGAGTTTAGAGAATAACATATACAAGAAAGCAATATGGGTCACAGATAACAATAAAATAAAATGAGTCAACAAGCTATTTAAGTATGTAAACAACATTCATTCAAAAAACAAAAAAAAAGCATACTTAGTGGAAATATGTAATTACTACAAATGCCAGTACAAAACTATCTGTTTGTAAAAAATCTAACAGCTTGTTTTACTCTTGCATCCTTAAGAATAAAGCTTTTTAACAATTCGTCCATCTTAAAAAGACCATCGCTCAAATTCATATTACTAAAAGAACTAATGAGGCATCCTTCGACCAACAATCTGTCATGCAACGAGGAACCTCTAAAGACAACTGCAGCTGAATTCCAATCTATTGGGTGTCCAAAGTCTCTTACGTGACAAAAAATGGTGCTTGAGCTGGTTGCAACCCATACATTATATTTATGCTGTGTGACTCTCTTACTTAGTTCCTTACCAGATTGTCCAATATAAGGTAAATTACAAGTTGAGCAATCAATTTTGTACACCCCTCCTGCTGGCATTTCTGGCTTGTTACAAAACAACAAATTCTTGATAGACGAAGTATTACTAAAAACAACATTTATTTTCAGACATTTCAGGCTACGTACAATCGATAAAAATTCACATCGGTATGGCAAAACTAAAATATTTTCAGTGTCATAATTTCTTGACCTTTCATGACTATAAAATGTTTTTTTGGCACTTTGGAGGCAACCATCGATAAAATTCGAAGGATAACATAATTCTTCTGCAATTGCATAGATGTTCTGAATTTCCTCTGCTAAAAATTCAGGATCACAAATTCTGTGTGCTCTTAAAAACATCCCTGAGAAGACTGATCGTTTTATCTTGGGGTGATGGCTGGAAAAGTTGTGAATGAAAGCATTCACTGCTGTTGGTTTCCGGTATAGTTTGAATTTAAATCCGTTGTCGGTTCTCATAACGACTGTGTCAAGAAATGGTAGAGTTTTATTCTGTTCTGCTTCCAACTTGTACTTTATGGATGGAACCAGGCCATTCAAAATTTCTAAAAACTCGTAGGGGTCACGATCCAAAGGCCACCGGCATATTATGTCGTCGACGTATCTGTACCATGTCAAAGTAAACGTAATGACATTTGGTAAGTATCTGATTTCATAAAATTCCATGTATATATTTGAGAGGGTTGCAGATAAACAACTTCCCATTGCCAAACCAAAAATCTGTCTATAAAAAGAACCATTAAACATAAAAGTATTATCAACGATGCACAACTTTATCAACTTAATAAAAACATGATGGGGAATAGGAATATCAATATCATTTATTTTTTTCTTGTAGAAACTGTAGCAAATCATCAATGGGCACTTTTGTGAACAGTGAATTGACATCAAAACTAATCAACCTACAATTTGTATCTTTACCTTTCAACTTTGTGATAAGGTCTTCCGTATTTTTAATATGTGCCTTTGATATGTTTCCTATAAGCGGATTTAACAAAGAGCCTAACCATTTTGACAGATGATAAGAGGCTGAGCCTATCGAACTGATAATGGGCCTGATTGGTTGACCTTCTTTATGAATCTTTACTGTGCCATACATATAAGGAAGAGTGGCATTAACGGCAGAGAATTTTTTGGCTAGTTCATGGTGGGACTTTAACAAGGATTTAACAGTACTATTATAATGCTTATTAACCTTATCGGTGGGATCTCTCAACAGTTCCTCATAAGTATCCTCATCGGATAACAGTTGGTTGGCCTTTTCGATATACGAATTCTTACTCAAAATAACAATGCAGTTTGACTTGTCAGCCTTAGTGATATGAATATCTTTATTAGCTCGTAAGCTTTTAAGTACCATCTGAAATCTCAGAGGTATAGAATGTTTTAATTTCGAATTACATGCGGCGTACACACATCCCTTCGCAACCAAAATGTTGTCAGGGTTTACTTTTTCATTTTTGGTTTTATCCAAGTTTATGAAACCTTTGGCTACTGAAAAAATGTCAACTTTGTTCTTAGCAAAGCAAAAATTCATACCAAATCCTAAAACAAGTTTTTCGTTCTCACTGAGTTCATATGAAGAGAGGTTTACGTATAAGTCCGGGTTACTTTTCGTTGTCCATACACTATCTCGAAATAAATGGTCCAGTTTCCTGTTTAAGTTAGTTTGATGTTCCACTGCTACCGATCGCACTGCATTGTTTACTTATACGTAAATCTCTCTTCATATGAACTCAGTGAGAACGAAAAACTTGTTGTAGGATTTGGTATGAATTTTTGATTTGCTAAGAACAAAGTTGACATTTTTTCCTTAGCCAAAGGTTTCATAAACTTGGATAAAACCAAAAATGAAAAAGTAAACCCTGACAACATTTTGGTTGCGAAGGGATGTGTGTACGCCGCATGTAATTCGAAATTAAAACATACTATACCTCTGAGATTTCAGATGGCACTTAAAAGCTTACGAGCTAATGAAGATATTCATATCACTAAGGCTGACAAGTCAAACTGCATTGTTATTTTGAGTAAGAATTCGTATATCGAAAAGGCCAACCAACTGTTATCCGATGAGGATACTTATGAGGAACTGTTGAGAGATCCCACCGATAAGGTTAATAAGCATTATAATAGTACTGTTAAATCCTTGTTAAAGTCCCACCATGAACTAGCCAAAAAAAAATTCTCTGCCGTTAATGCCACTCTTCCTTATATGTATGGCACAGTAAAGATTCATAAAGAAGGTCAACCAATCAGGCCCATTATCAGTTCGATAGGCTCAGCCTCTTATCATCTGTCAAAATGGTTAGGCTCTTTGTTAAATCCGCTTATAGGAAACATATCAAAGGCACATATTAAAAATACGGAAGACCTTATCACAAAGTTGAAAGGTAAAGATACAAATTGTAGGTTGATTAGTTTTGATGTCAATTCACTGTTCACAAAAGTGCCCATTGATGATTTGCTACAGTTTCTACAAGAAAAAAATAAATGATATTGATATTCCTATTCCCCATCATGTTTTTATTAAGTTGATAAAGTTGTGCATCGTTGATAATACTTTTATGTTTAATGGTTCTTTTTATAGACAGATTTTTGGTTTGGCAATGGGAAGTTGTTTATCTGCAACCCTCTCAAATATATACATGGAATTTTATGAAATCAGATACTTACCAAATGTCATTACGTTTACTTTGACATGGTACAGATACGTCGACGACATAATATGCCGGTGGCCTTTGGATCGTGACCCCTACGAGTTTTTAGAAATTTTGAATGGCCTGGTTCCATCCATAAAGTTCAAGTTGGAAGCAGAACAGAATAAAACTCTACCATTTCTTGACACAGTCGTTATGAGAACCGACAACGGATTTAAATTCAAACTATACCGGAAACCAACAGCAGTGAATGCTTTCATTCATAACTTTTCCAGCCATCACCCCAAGATAAAACGATCAGTCTTCTCAGGGATGTTTTTAAGAGCACACAGAATTTGTGATCCTGAAATTTTAGCAGAGGAAATTCAGAACATCTATGCAATTACAGAAGAATTATGTTATCCTTCGAATTTTATCGATGGTTGCCTCCAAAGTGCCAAAAAAACATTTTATAGTCATGAAAGGTCAAGAAATTATGACAATGAAAATATTTTAGTTTTGCCATACCGATGTGAATTTTTATCGATTGTACGTAGCCTGAAATGTCTGAAAATAAATGTTGTTTTTAGTAATACTTCGTCTATCAAGAATTTGTTGTTTTGTAACAAGCCAGAAATGCCAGCAGGAGGGGTGTACAAAATTGATTGCTCAACTTGTAATTTACCTTATATTGGACAATCTGGTAAGGAACTAAGTAAGAGTCACACAGCATAAATATAATGTACGGGTTGCAACCAGCTCAAGCGCCATTTTTTGTCACGTAAGAGACTTTGGACACCCAATAGATTGGAATTCAGCTGCAGTTGTCTTTAGAGGTTCCTCGTTGCATGACAGATTGTTGGTCGAAGGATGCCTCATTAGTTTTTTTAGTAATATGAATTTGAGCGATGGTCTTTTTAAGATGGACGAATTGTTAAAAAGCTTTATTCTTAAGGATGCAAGAGTAAAACAAGCTGTTAGATTTTTTACAAACAGATAGTTTTGTACTGGTATTTGTAGTAATTACATATTTCCACTAAGTATGTTTTTTGTTTTTTGAATGAATGTTGTTTACATACTTAAATAGCTTGTTGACTCATTTTATTTTATTGTTATCTGTGACCCATATTGCTTTCTTGTATATGTTATTCTCTAAACTCTGTTCAGTACCCTGAAGATGACTTTGGAATAAAAGTTGAAAGTCTTGGTAACAATTCCTTTCATTTTCACGTGAGGACTTATTATATATATATATATATATATATATATATATATATATATATATATATATATATATATATATATATATATATATATATATATATATATATATATATATATATATATATATATATATATATATATATATATATATATATGTGTGTGTGTGTGTGTGTGTGTGTGTGTGTGTGTGTGTGTACATATATATATATATATATATATATATATATATATATATATATATATGTCACGTTAACATAAATTATTTTTCTGCATTTCTAAATCGGTCTTGGTAAGCGTAGTATTTACTATAAATATTTCTTTTTATTCTAGCTAAGATTTACCGTGCTTTGGCTGTTTTATATATTTTTTTTTTTTACATTAAGTTAATGAGAAAGTGTTTTGTTTTTGCTCCCTCCTCTGTAAGGCAATTAGTGAACAACCCTATTAACACAGTTTTTGTTTTTCCTTGGAGTGCGGGTGACTGAGTGGGAGCTGTAGTGCAGACAGCCATCTCCCTCCTGCGAGAGTTCGGGCTTATCTTCACTCCCAGACGTTTATTGGATGTTAGCAGCAGTTTTTTTTGGCATTATTACGACAACTTTGGCTCTGACCCTGGAATATTCTTATCGACCGTACTTCTGAAGAATTTCCGCTGGTGTGCTTTATGCCATCTGCGGCGCTAGTACGCTAGAGATCACGGTTTAAGGACGCAGGTGTTTGTCACCTGCGACCCGTACCTCGTTGTCCGTGCCTCGCAGGGGCGTGTGTTACCTGCGACTATGTTCCCTGATTTTGTTCCCCGTCGAAGGATCCTTCGGGAAGACAGTTGTTGTCGTTCTGTCCCGACACCGTGGGAGAGGCAGTAGCCATGCTTAGGGCACGTCAGAGTGTATCGTCGTAGCTGCACATCGCTTCACGTTTGTGGGGGCTCTGCCCGTTAGGAGATACTTAGGGAGACCAGCACTAGGTAAGGTAGCACTACTTACGTTGTCGCTAGACACTCCTTGTGTGTGCACCTGGTGTCCTGTTGTCATCCCCTTGATGCAGTGGACGGTTTTCATCGCCATTAAATATTAATGCCCTTTTTAACGTCAGGTTAAAGTACTGCATTAGTGTAGCCAAGGTGGTATATATATATATATATATATATATATATATATATATATATATATATATATATATATATATATATATATATATATATATATATATATATATATATATAGATATATATATATATATATATATATATATATATATATTTTTTTTTTTTTTTACTTTGTTTATATCTTGTTAAGCATTTTGGGCCTAAGAGTGCCTTTAATTTATCAAGTACATTTTGGTTGTCCCTGTATTGGTGACCTTTGGGTATTGTAGTTGCAATTGGTTACTACATGAATCCATTGAGGTTATTGATATTTTGTTTGCGGTGTAGCTTTGTAAAGGTTAGGTAGGTAATCTTAAGGTTTTCACCCTTTTCGGCCTTCTCTCTTCTTTCTTACCTTAGTTAGCATTAGGCTAATTGAGTATTTTTTTTTGGGCCCGCTCTATCTGAGCTATTTGACTGACTGTGTTTTCATATTTCTCTGGTATAGGGTTTAGTTTATTAGATTTATGTGAACCTTGTGTTTCTGGGGACTGATACTTGCTCTTCTGAATAATTTTGACAAGGGATGTGTCCCTTTGTGTCCCCACGTTTTTCTGCCTTGCCTACACAAGGTTGATTTAGAATTAAGTGTATGCTATTTTTGTAATAAATATTGTTGAATTTTCTCATTGTTTGTGTTCCGCATTCCTTCTCACTGTGTAGCATTATGTACTGCCTGTGACCCTTTAGAATTTCTATATAAGAACCTGCATAACGGCCTCCTCAGGTCGTAATATTTGGCGACCGTGACAGGATCATACGCAGGTGCGCACAGTGTTTGGGTTTGTGGTGCAACTCTGGGTTGATTTAATAATATTTATCTTTTTTGGTTTGGTATATATTTTGTGTTAGCCTTCCCCCTTATTTCTTTATTAGACATGGATGACTTTACGTTTGATCCGGCTGAGTTTTTAGGGTCGGCAGACTGCCTAAAGTACCTTCAGGTGTTGAATAAGAATTATCTGTCACGTTGAGCCCATTGGCTAGGGATTCCCTGTAAACCCACTGACACTCGGGCCCACCTTTTGAAAGGGGTTAAGGCTAAGGTAGCTCAAGGTATAGCTGAAGGTAATGACTTGGCTCGAGAGTTGTTTAGTGAAGGTAGTAGTAGTGAGGCTGGTACAGAGTCGGACCTGGAAGGCTCTATACAGGATGATGTTAGCATCAACCCGGGATTGTCCTTATTTGTAGATCCTCCTGCCGTACGGGTTATGTATGAGGGCCCAGCTAATTTCCCCTCTCCAGCCAAGGTTCCTCCTAATATGAATATTTCCACAAACCCGCTTTTGGCTGAAGATGCTATTCCGGGTAATGTAGGATCTGGTCATCCAGGTATGTCCCCAGAAGAGGGAGATTTCAAGTTAATTTGTAAAAAAATTGAGTTATTAAAGCTTGAGCATGAGGAAAAGGAAAGAGTCAGGAAGCATGAGTTGGAGTTGGCCAAGATAAAGTTAGAACTGGCTAAGATTCAAGGTTCATCCAATCAGGTCAGTACTCCCTGTGGTTTTTCACAAGACAAATTTAAAATGGGAGCTGCCCTTAAGTTAGTGCCCATTTTTGATGAGAAAAATGTGCCCGAAATTTTCAAAGCTTTTGAAAGAGTGGCCTCTCGGTTGGCTTGGCCTACTGAAATGTGGACAGTCCTGATCCAATGTAGGCTAGTGGGAAAAGCCATCCTGGTTTACAATGCTTTGGAAGAGGGTGTGGCGAGAGATTACAGTAAAGTTAAGGCTTTAGTTCTCAGGGCCTACGATTTAGTTCCTGAGGCCTATCGCCTAAAGTTTAGAACCATCCACAAGCCTCCTTCTATGTCATTCGTGGAGTATGCTCGCCTCAAGGAGGAGCAATTTGATGATTGGCTCAAAAGTCGTCAGGTTGTCACGTTCTCCTCCTTGAGGGAGCTTATGTTAATTGAGGAGTTTAAGAAGGTTTGTGGAAAGGAGGTAAGAGTTTATTTGGAAGAGGTAAAAGCCGTGACTCTCTCCAAAGCGGCTCAAGTGTCGGATGAATTTGTGCTAACCCATAAGGCCGGGTCAGGCAATTTCAGTTCGTCAAATGCAAACCCTCAGTCTGTTAGGTCTAATAATTTCGGTGGTCAGGTAACTAAAAGTGGTAATGGGCAAGGGAAAGGCTCGAGTGGTGGGCTCACTCGAACCTTTTCCAACAGTGACAAATCTAAATCAAATAATTTTAATCCCATACTTGGTAATTGATTTTGGTGTAATAAACCCGGGCACCGGCAGGCACAGTGCAATGCTAAGAGGAGGTATCTGCAAAGAAACCATGACAATAATATTAGCTTACCTGTGTCGGTGATAAATAATTCCACTACTAATTTTCCATCTAAAGTTGGTACTTCTATGGACAAAAAGGTCTCTGAGGGTGGTGCTGCTGTTGGCCTGGGTAATCAGTCATCTAGTGCTAATTTATGACTTTTTGACAAATATGTGTGGACTGGTAAATTAAAGACTCCTTCTATGGATTTGGATGTAAAGTTTTTGCGAGATACTGGATCTGCTAGGTCTCTGGTGTTGGTGGACTCGTTGAAGAATTTAGTTCCCTTATCGGGGAGTATGTAATCCTGGGTGGGTTTCCTAATACCTTAGTATCTGCCCCTTTAATACAGGTGGAGGTAGCTTTCCCAGGTTACCATAAAGTTGTAGAATTAGCCGTGGTAAAGAGTCTGCCGATACCAGGGATAGACGGTATCCTTGGTAATGACTTGGGTGCAAAACAGGGTAAAGAAATATTTCCAATTGTATCCATTACTGCTTGTCCTGTAGCAGTTACTACTCGGGCTGCTGCAAAAATTGCCGCCGCTACCAGTGATGATATTGATTTGGATATAAGTAGCTTAGAGGTAGATGTAGAAAGGCCCGGGCTAGTAGATAGTAGTGGTAGTGTTGTTATCTTTAAAGTTCTGAAACCAAATTGTGACCGTGTATCCTTCATCCAGGCCCAGAAGGATGAATTTAATTTTGTATTGGGTGATACTGACGACTTAACAAGACCCAGGTTTTGTGTTATTAAGGGGCTTTTATATAGGGTCAGTCGTCCTTCATCCCATCAATTGTATGTGACCTCCCGAATTCAACAGATTGTGGTACCCTCTAGATTCAGATTTTCACTGTTAAGTTTAGCTCATGAAGACTCTTTTTCTGGCCACTTTGGTGTAAGTAAAACTTTTCACAGATTGGTTAAAGTATTTTGGTGGCTGGGAATAAAGTCTTCAGTGAAAAAGTTTGTGAGGAAATGTGAAGTGTGTCAAGTTATGGGTAAGCCAAACCAACCTGTTCCTAAGGCACCTTTACATCCTATTCCTGCTATTGGGGAACCCTTTTCAGAGTTGGTGATCGATGTAGTAGGGGCTTTACCAAGGACAAAGTCTGGGTTTATCTATCTATTGACAGTGATGAACCAAGCCTCTCGGTATCCAGAGGCTTTTCCTATGCGGAAGGTGACTTCCAAGGCGGTATTTGATAAGCTGGTGGAATTCTTTTCCAGGTATGGGCTTCCTAGTAGAATTCAATCCGACTGTGGAACGAATTCTACAAGCAAGCTTTTTAAAGGTAAGTGTGCTGAACTGGCCATTCAGCACGTTACTAGTGCACCATATCACCCAGAGAACCAAGGTGTAGTGGAAAGGTTTCACCAGACTCTTAAGTCAATATTGAAAAAGCATTGTTATGAGCAGGGAGAGGAATGGGATAAGGCGCTTCCCTTTGCTCTCTTTGCTATCCGCAATCACCCAACTCTTCCACGGGCGTTTCGCCCTTTGACTTAGTTTTTGGACACAAAATCCGGGGTCCTTTGGAAATTTTCCATGAACTACTAGAAACAGGTCAAAGAGGAGAGAAGAACGTGGGAGAGGTGGTGGATGAGCTAAGACAGAAATTATCAATAGCCTGGAAGTTTGCCAAAGAGAATTTGTCTTTCTCTCAAGCTAATATGAAGATTAAATTTGATAAGAAAAGTAAGGTGCGTTCCTTTGAGCCAGGGGAGCTGGTATTGGTACTGAGCACTGACCCTGATAACTTTCTTGAGCCCAGGTTTAAGGGGCCTTGGAAGGTCTTAAGGAAGTTATCCGAAGTCAACTATGAGGTTGAAGCTCCTGGTACTCAGAGGAAGTGCCGTATTTTTCATATAAATTGTTTAAAATCTTATTTATCTAGTAGACCGTACCCTCTGGCTATAGTATTTGAGCCGGTTGCTAGTGTAGTAGAGCCTGTTGGCGAGGTTTTAGATGATATTTTGGAACAGGTGTCTTCAGATGCTCTTGGTGATAACTTGCAGAATTTGGACATTTTAACAGATGGTTTAGGGCATCTGGAGACATCCCAGAGAGACGACATAATGAAATTAATCTTGTCCTTTCCCGACTTATTTCAGGCCTCTCCAGGGAGGACGAGCTTACTCCAGCATGATGTTGATGTGGGCAGTGCTTCCCCAATCAAGCAAAGTCCATATCGGTTGAACCCTGAAAAGCGTGCTATAGTGAATGAGGAAGTTAAATACATGCTGGAGCATGATCTTGTCCAACCATCGGTCAGTCCTTGGAGTTCTCCTATAGTCCTAGTGAAGAAACCTGATGGTAAGTTCCGCATGTGTGTGGACTATAGGAAGGTGAACTCCCATACTAAAGATGACTCTTACCCTTTGCCCCGTATTGAGGACTGTCTGGATCAGATAGGGCCCTCTAAATTTATAACCAAATTGGATTTCTTAAAAGGCTACTGGCAGGTGCCCTTATCTGAATGAGCTCGTGAACTTTCTGCATTCGTAACACCCTTTGGGCTTTATGAGTGCAAGGTAATGCCATTTGGGTTAAAGAATGTTGCGTGTACCTTTCAGCGGTTAATGAACCGTGTTATTTGTGGGCTGGAAGGTACAGAAATATACATTGATGATCTTGTAGTTCACAGCAATGACTGGCAGACCCATATGATCAGGTTACGGAAAGTATTTGAGGCACTACGGGTCGCTGGTCTTGTTGTGAACCTTGGGAAATGTGAGTTTGGAAAGGCTAAAGTAGTTTATTTGGGTCACGAGGTTGGCTTGGGTCAGGTAGCCCCTAAACAAGCTAATCTTGAGGCCATTATCTCTCTGAAGAGGCCGTGTAATGTTAGAGAGGTGCGTAAAGTTTTAGGTATGATGGGTTACTACCGCCGGTTTGTTCGTAATTTCTCTGACATTGCACAGCCTCTAACCAGTCTGTTGAAGAAAGGTCAAAAGTTTGTTTAGACTCCAGGATGTGAAGGGTCCTTCCTTAAACTAAAAATGCTGTTGGTGTCCAATCCAATTTTAATTTCACCTAATTTTCAGAAGCCCTTCATTATTGCCGTGGATGCCAGTGACGTTGGGATTGGCGGAGTTCTGTTTCAACGTGGTGAGGATGGTGAAGTACGCCCCGTTTCTTACTATAGTCGTAAGTTACTGGCGGCGGAGAGGAAGTACTCCACCATAGAAAAGGAAGCTCTGGCCTTGGTTCGGACACTAACTAATTTTAAGCCGTACGTAACTAACTTTTCATTCCCAGTGCAGATATGGACCGATCACAACCCTCTGACATTTATAGAACGAATGAAGGGTTCAAATCAAAGAATTTTACGTTGGGCCCTGCAGCTGCAGGAGTTCAATCTAATTATTAAACACATTAAGGGGGCAGATAACTGCATTCCGGACACTCTTTCCCGGATGTAGGTTCTTGCCTCTCCTCTCTGTTGCCCTGGTCTCTGAAATTTTCCCTCAAAGGTGTTATATATACATTTACTTATTCTTAATTTGGTCTGTGACTCGCTAATTTTTTTTTTTTTCAGGTATTGGGCCTAATTTATCCTCGGTATATTGTATCATAAATCCTTGGTGTATTTCTTTGTCATTGTTGTTGACCTTTTGTTGACTTAGGTGATTGTGTGTATTTACCATATTGTTTGATTTTGTCTGTTGATCTTTACAGGTGATTAAGTATTCCCCTGTTTGTTACTGTATTTAGATGTTGGCTGTCTTGCCTGTTGGTTTGGTTCATGTATAAAAAAAAAAAAAAATCTTCAGTGAAAATTTTTTTTTTTTTTTTGTTTGGGGGAGGAAGGTGTCACGCTAACGTAAATTATTTTTCTGCATTTCTAAATCGGTCTTGGTAAGCGTAGTATTTACCATAAATATTTCTTTTTATTCTAGCTAAGATTGACCATACTTTGGCTGTTTTATATTTTTTTTTTTTACGTTAAGTTAGTGAGAAAGTGTTTTGTTTTTGTTCCCTCCTCTGTAAGGCAATTAGTGAACAACCCTATTAACACTGTTTTTGTTTTTCCTTGGAGTGCGGGTGACTGAGTGGGAGCTGTAGTGCAGACAGCCATCTCTCTCCTGCGAGAGTTCGGGCTTATCTTCACTCCCAGACGTTTATTGGATGTTAGCAGCAGTTTTTTTTGGCATTATTACGACAACTTTGGCTCTGACCCTGGAATATTCTTATCGACCGTACTTCTGAAGAATTTCCGCTGGCGTGCTTTATGCCATCTGCAGCGCTAGTACGCTAGAGATGACGGCTTAAGGACGCAGGTGTTTGTCACCTGTGACCCGTACCTCGTTGTCCGTGCCTCGCAGGGGCGTGTGTCACCTGCGACCATGTTCCCTGATTTTGTTCCCCGTCGAAGGATCCTTCGGGAAGACGGTTGTTGTCGTTCTGTCCCGACACCGTGGGAGAGGCAGTAGCCGTGCTTAGGGCACGTCAGAGTGTATCGTCGTAGCTGCACATCGCTTCACGTCTGTGGGGGCTCTGCCCGTTAGGAGATACGTAGGGAGACCAGCACTAGGTAAGGTAGCACTACTTACGTTGTCGCTAGACACTCCTTGTGTGTGCACCTGGTGTCCTGTGGTCATCCCCTTGATGCAGTGGACGGTTTTCATCGCCATTAAATATTAATGCCCTTTTTAACGTCAGGTTAAAGTACTGCATTAGTGTAGCCAAGGTGGTATATATATATATATATATATATATATATATATATATATATATATATATATATATATATATATATATATATATATATATATATATATATATATATATATATATATATATATATATATATATATATATTTTTTTTTTTTTTTTTTTTTTTTTTTTTTACTTTGTTTATATTTTGTTAAGCATTTTGGGCCTAATAGTGCCTTTAATTTATCAAGTACATTTTGGTTGTCCTTGTATTGGTGACCTTTGGGTGTTGTAGTTGCAATTGGTTAGTACATGAATCCATTGAGGTTATTGATATTTTGTTTGCGGTTTAGCTTTGTAAAGGTTAGGTAGGTAATCTTAAGGTTTTCACCCTTTTTGGCCATCTCTCTTCTTTCTTACCTAACTTAGTATTAGGCTAATTGAGTATTTTTTTTTGGGGGGCCCGCTCTATTTGAGCTATTTGACTGACTGTGTTTTCATATTTCTCTGGTATAGGGTTTAGTTTATTAGATTTAGGTGAACCTTGTGTTTCTGGGGACTGATACTTGCTCTTCTGAATAATTTTGACAAGGGATGTGTCCCTTTGTGTCCCCACGTTTTTCTGCCTTGCCTACACAAGGTTGATTTAGAATTAAGTGTATGCTATTTTTGTAATAAATATTGTTGAATTTTCTCAGTGTTTGTGTTCCGCATTCCTTCTCACTGTGTAGTATTATGTACTGCCTGTGACCCTTTAGAATTACTATATAAGAACCTGCATAACGGCCTCCTCAGGTCGTAATATATATATATATATATATATATATATATATATATATATATATATATATATATATATATATATATATATATATATATATATATAAAAAATGTAATAGGATCTCAGGCTTTGTAATGACAAGCATATATATATATATATATATATATATATATATATATATATATATATATATATATATATATATATATATATATATATATATATATATATATATATATAGAGAGAGAGAGAGAGAGAGAGAGAGAGAGAGAGAGAGAGAGAGAGAGAGACAGACAGACAGACAGACAGACAGACAGACAGACAGACAGAAACTCATCCTTCTGTTTACTCAATAGTATCCGTGCTCAACTTAGAGCTTGAACCTTCAACCATTTCTCCTTTATCCAGACAGCGGGCTGTTAAAACTTCACAAGGGAAGTTTTTGTTCCTTCAAAACTCTGTAACGAACTTTGAAACATAAATGACAAAATTCTGGTTTTACTATGTTTCTGCGGTTCTTCCGTTCATTTTTTTCTTTGTAATATGTCTTATCTTTTTCATCTAATTTATGCGTGTCACCATTTGTTTCCATTCCATATTTTTTAGCAATCAAATTATTTGTATCTGTGTTTGGTAGTGTAATATTAGCTTTATCATTATAAGTACATTGCCATTAAACTATAAGTTAAAACGAAGCAATAGCAGGCGTTTAGGAGAAACAATACAACACGCAATGTCACGAGAGACAGGGAGCTCATGCTTCAACCAGCGATTTACATTCCTGACTCCGAACGAGGATCCTTCCCGGCAACACCGTTGCATTTTTCATTTCTCGGCTTCACGCGGATTATATGCGAGCTCTAATTGGGGAGGGTGGTCTCTGTTGAACAACCGACTGCCAACAGGAAATGTGGGATACATTAATATACTGTGTTCATCTCTTATCAGCTTGTTTATTGTTCAATCTACGAATTCAGAAAAACATTCTCACACAAAGTAAAAAGTTAGTCGACACCTTTTCTTGATTTATCTAAATGGTTTCATGGTATATGGTTTCATGATATATGAGTAAACACATCGCTAACGCCAATGTTTTCCACGCCTAGCGTTTGAACAACTGTGCCTCTGTATTCGTTACCTGAAATTTTAAAATCCAATCGCTGATTTCTAGAGATACATCGTTGTTTCATGACTGAATATACAGTAGTGACGTATGCATTAATATGTTTCTGTGGCATTGGGGACATTATCTTTTAGCTTTTATATTATTATTATTATTATTATTATTATTATTATTATTATTATTATTATTATTATTATTATTATTCAGACGATGAACCCTATTCAGGTGGAACAATCCAGCCGAGATAGAAGTTGATTCTTACATTGCTAGACTTTTTCCCTTTGACCCCAGGTTCTTTACTTATAATCTAAACCAACCCATCTCCAACACAGAAACTGAGAGCTGAGTTTGCAACACGAGGAGGTATGCATGTATGGTAATTTGTCATCAAGAGAGATTACTTGACTTTGACTGGAGAATACATAAGAAAACAATCATGGCAGCTTTTGCATTAAGACCAAATGGGACGTCATAGGGCAAGGTCTCTAGTCTGGAAGAAAAACAGGCCGTTTATTGGCAATAGTCTTCCCAGTGTAATATTCTTTATTTTATCTACAGACATACATACGCACACACAAACAGACAAAAGCAGAGAGAGAAACAGGGAGAGAAAGAATGATCTCTGGGTGGTTTTATAAAATGCCATTAAAGAAATGACTCAGTTTAATTACATTTTAATTTCTCAGAATCAAAAATAAAATAAGAATTCATCACGCTCACTGAATTTCTGCCTGATAATTGCAATTTTATTTGCCTTTATAAAGAACGTTTATAATTGCATAATTAGTGTTGCTTCAGTATAAATTATCGAAGTTTCTATGTCACTCTTTTAAAACACTTCGTGTATCATGGCTTCGTACTCAAAGGAAGACCGTGCTGGATCATATCATAAAGAGCAGTAAGAAGCAATTTAATAATTAATTCAGTTTTACATTTCAGGCAAGACAAGGCTTTCAGCAGCCATTCCCCGAGATGGATTTATCAAATTATTAATTGGATATTTTCTCTACTAGCAATTAGCTTTGCATAACGTAGATAATGCAAGGAGAAAGTGACAATATCCAATGCGTGCTGCATTGAAAAATGTGAAAGTGAACTTAGAAGTGTGATGTCAGTGGCAAATTAACCTGCATGCAGCCTATCCTACGTTCTGTTTGTCACGTTTTTTTTTATATTTATTCCCTTTAGCTATCCTATTTTCCCTCATGCCCATCATACCACTCCCTTCTCACAGCACTTGTCTTTGTCTTACTGATCTCATCAAGCACCCTCACGGGGAGTACTGATCTCATCAAGGCTTAGGATTAACACGAACAAACTTCTAGAGGTTCATTTTCACATCCTCCCCTGTGCCAGCTTTAGCTCATCAGGATTAGGATCAAATTCTTGCTGAGATCCCGAAAGCGAGTGGATGTGACCCGCGGGAATTGGTGTCTGTCAAGATCATTCAACTTTAACACAAAATATCCTCTCCGTTTTCCATTCTTCTCTGACGCAGACATTTGATATTATTGACGTATGAACTGCTATCACAAGACCAGACTGCAGTCATGACGGTCTAAGGGTCTTTGGCCTGACATAGCGATCAATTCATCGTTGGTCCACTTTCGAGGCTTCATTCACACTAGGAATAAAGGTGACGCGCGTACAATATTAGAGCAAGAAACTATGTTTTATTGCTTGAAAAGTTATATTATTGCAATGCTCCATATTAATTTTCTTTGGAAAACCTCATACGTAAGTTTTTGTACAGACTGCATCTACGGTTCGTAATAAATTGTTAGGGCTTAAATACTTCATTATTAAGGCTATCTGGTAGTTAACCTTACATCAGGCAGCCCATCAAACCAAGTGCCTGGGCAGTGTTGCCACATTTTTTTTTTTACAAAATCTGAGGATCTGCTGAAAAAATCTGTAGAAATCTGTAGGCGCTGAAAAGATATCTGGGAAAAATTTGTTGATGTCAAGATTGATTTTGAATTTTATATACATTATATGAACAACTTACCTGGATCAATACAAATAATTCTAAGGTTTAATAAAGAAAAAAAAAAACAGCAACATGAAGCGCTTTGTACTTTATTTCTATGCCATTTAAGGCTAGCAAAGAAAAAATAATAACAATTCCCTTTTTTCCTACTAACAAAAAATAAAAGCTCATTATCTTCTGTTATTTGTAAGCAACTTAAGCATATTAGAACGAAAAGGCTGAAAAAGAATATGAATATTTACACATACTGAAATAAACTAAAGATTGCAGAAGCAAAACATTTACAATTACAAAAATACAACTCACAAATTATAAATCTATAAGAATTCAAATCAATGTAATGCTATTCTATAGAATCAGTGTAAGATTATTCAGCCTTTAAATACCAATATTAACAAGAATTTACACATTAATCAAAAGATAACCAATTTCTTTTCAATTTATAATAAAAATTAACAAACTGGAATAAACTAAAGATTGCCGAAGCAAATATAACATTTACAATTACAAACATACAACTCACAAATTATAAACTTATAAGAATTCAGATCAATGTAAAGCTATTCTATAGAATCAGTGTAAGAATATTTAGCCTTTAAATACCAATATTACCAAGAATTTACACATTAATCAAAAGATAACCGATATCCGTTCAATTTATAATAAAAATAAACATACTGAAATAAACTAAAGATTGCCGAAGTAAATATAACATTTACAATTACAAAAATACAACTAGCACATAAATCTATAACAATTTAATCAATGCAATGCCATTCTATAGCGTCAATGCAGGAATATCTAGCCTTTATAACATATCACCATTCACCAAGCCATACAACATGCTATTCATTTTGTTGGTGGTGTTTGTACTGTACATGGTACTTCCCATTTTTCCTTTGCCTAGCAACCTATTGGAAATTGGAAAATCAAAACATGATTTTCCTTTTATTAATTGCCTAGTGTGGAGCCTGTTAGGGTGTCTGTTGATAATCTGTTTCTTGTCTTTGTTTTCATTCTATTAACAGATGAAAAGAGCCTTTCCACAGTAGCACTGGAGTGTGGCAAGCACAATAATGTTTGCATTAATTTTGATAAATTGGGAAACGTACTTATTATCCACTTGTCTTACCGACGCTACTTTACTCCAAAATTCCTCTGGATTCATATCAGCATTTAAATCTAGTCTCCCTAAAGAACTAGCCAACAACTGCCACTCGGTACCCACATCTTGACTATTAGGCACGACATGTTGAAAACAAGTTTGCAAATCGACTAAAGATGCTATTTTTTTGTCAATTACAACTCTCGGACTCAATGCTTTTAGAGATTCCATTTCCACAGAGTCCAAAGAAAATCGCTTATATATTTGAGAAGCTGCTTTCGTAAAAAATTACAAACAGTTTAACCTAAACTTTCTGAGATCATCCATTTCATTTAATTCTTTATTTGTTAAATGAATTCCTACTTTCAGACCGAGATAGATTTCTTCCAATGGCTTAAAGTTTCCAGGGTCTCTAAACCTAATTTTCATCAATGGTGTTTTTCTCAAGTAACTTTCTTTAAGAAAGCACTCTAAAATCATAGTGAGAGCTGAACTAACTGAGATGTCCAGTAAGTGCATCTGAGTTGATTCTGATTGCATTTGCCTATTCAAGTTGTTAAAAATAGGAAGAACAAAATCAAGAAACATAAGGTAGAGCTTTGTTACAAGATTGTTAAGTTTTTGTAAAATATTTTCTGAAGCAATAAGCCTGTCACCCAAGACAGCATTCGTAAAATATAAAGTCAAAGCATTGTATTGTCCAAGTAATCTGGAAACAACCATATGCAAAGAGAGCCATCCAGTTTGCGAGGGATGTAGCAATTATCCTACACATAAAGGAATATTGTAGGAGTTTGTGGATTATTTTTGGTAAAAAAAAAAAGTAGTTTGGTTCATTTTAAACATTTCTAGGGCTTTTATTGAAACTGTAAATATCTTCATAAAAAATCTGCAGATTTGGCTCATTTTGAGGGAAAAATCTGAGAATCTGAGACACTGAAAAAAATCTGTAGAAATCAGATTAATCTGTAGATGTGGCAACACTGCCTGGGAACGATAGGAAACTGCATCTCGTCATCTGTTGTTCCTACATTTCACCGTTGTATATAGCTGTCTTCCAATAAACCCTTTTGCTTTTAGGCATATAAAATCTGCCTGCCTGTCTGTCCGTGGCTACAAAAGAATATTGTACTCTGGGGGAATCTGATGATTTACCCTTTGGCTCCTTCGATGATGGAAGACCTTTGATGGACGTCTGTTTTCTTGCTGTTGCTAGAACAAGCTTATTGCTTTCATATTTACTGCTCTGCATTTCAGTAAACAATTTGGTTGGAATAATCTGCATTAAGTTAGAGAGGAAGAGAGAAGAAGTGACTATCATGCACAGACGAACCTTGCACTAAAGTTTAATTTCATTCTGGGTATGCCCCATGCTAAAATTTCATGCTTTTGTTATCTATGGCAAATGAACAGAGTTTAATCTTGTTTTATACATACTATATGAATAAAGTTCACCCTTTCATTGACTCGGTCAAAAGAATTTTGATTTTCCACATTCTTATGATGGTGATTAGGCTGAGATATAATACTTACAAGATTTAACTTACAAATGACCTTATACTCTGGATGGCAATATTTGTGATATGTTCACTTATTTTTCAAGAAAGGAGTTTCAGAAATGGCAGAGAAATGTGTAATCTTGAAAAGAAAAAAAATTCTTCTTTTTATGTTTTCAGGGAAAAAAATCAGAAAATATCACCATTTGACATTACCAGAATAAGCCTTCTGTTTTTGTAGAAAAGGTTTTTTTTACTTTTATCTCTGTTATATATTGAGCATTACTCTAGAGGATATACATGTAATTGTTGGTGGAGATGTAACGTCTACCCAATTATAAACAGAGGCGTAGTGAATTCCAGTTTCCAGAAAAGAAATGTCATCGTAGCTCTGGCAGGAATTCCACTTCAATTAAATTAAAGCTTGAAGACATCCAGGGATGGTTTGGTAATGTCTTTCCTTGCTTCTCCTCTTATGGTGTTCCCCTTCCTGTCATCTACATTCACCCGTTGCATTTATACATAGTCGTGTATGTCAAAGCACCATTTCAACCATTGTTACGCATGCTAACGTTCACTGCTCCATCTTCATTAATTTACTTTAATGCCCCTAATGAATTATGTCCTCTAATTTTCACATTCCACGACCTTCTCTTATAAATAAATTAATACTTTTTTCATTTTACTCTGCACTTTTCTTAAACCCATTACCAAATAATCATCCGTAAATACCCGGAACTCTACAACCTAGTCGAACAGAATTCTTGTTTTCACTTCTGTCTAATAATACCACACAGCCATGGAGACATAGTGGATCCTAGTGTAAGGCCAACTTTTACATATAACCTGCCACTCTCCTATCTACATGTTCTCACGTGAACTTTAATCATAAACACATGAAAATGTTTTTAACAGTACCATGCGACTAACTTTCCTCTACAGTGCATCTTTATTCAATTTAGCACCATCTTTCTTGAGGTCCCTATATACCAAATGCAGAATTCCCTCTCTTCTCAAGCACATGAAATACTTTCCTTGATAAAACTCTCGTTAACACGCCCCCTTCTTGGTATGAACTGCTCTTCTACTGCCAGTCCTTTCAGCTGTCGTATTTGTGCATGCAAACACATACTAAGCACTTAAAAAGTCTATAATTCATAGTTACGTCTATCACTTTCTCTCCTATATAAAGGATCAATGACTACCTCACCCACCCTTTTGGAACACTGCTTGTCCACACAAGTTTCACCATTTCAGCACATTTTTCATATCTTCTAGTTTCAAGTTATTTTGACCTTTTTCTTATCAGTCTCGAACACATAAGAGCACCATTTTGAAATCTTCTTTTCAACCAGATTGTTACAGCCGTCAACTCCAATTTAGTCTGTACTAACATATCTGACTAACTATTTTCTCATCCAGTTTCTTTTCAAAAAGTATATTTATGAATATTCTTTACCTGAATCATGTATTCTCAATAAAACTTGTTCCAGAATACTTTTGCATTGGACTTGATCCATTCTGATTCCTTCCTGGCATTTCAAATCCACCAACGATATTGTGCACAGCCACTGTTTACAATCCTGTTTTCTAACCCATAGACAAACACCTTCAGATTATCCTATAACCTTTTTTTTATTTTATTCTTCCCCTTTCCTTCATATTATATTTACTCTTATATCTCATCCCTTTATTCCCAATACCACCCACACGATCTTTGGGCCAACGCATTGCTTCACTGCATCTTAAACAATATCTTTCAGCCAACTACTGCTTACAGTCAGTCTTGTCTGCAAGCACGAACGTCGTGCATTTTCAATTTTCTCTTGAAAATAGCAGATCATGTATTTCTTATAAAAGACTAATTTATCGGCTAGAATTTTTCTTCAAATATTTTATATAGACTTAAATAATGTCGTCAAATTAATTCTCGTATATCAAGTAATCTTTGATGCATACCAGGCATTTCCTTACCCCTCTCTCTCTCTCTCTCTCTCTCTCTCTCTCTCTCTCTCTCTCTCTCAATGAGGAATTCTACGGAGAAAGGTATAAGACAGAAAGGAGAGAAACCGTACAATTATGTAAATCTCAAATTGTTTGTCCCATTTACAACCTTCTCTCTCTCTCTCTCTCTCTCTCTCTCTCTCTCTCTCTCTCTCTCTCTCTCTCTCTCTCTCTCTCAAATGGTAAATGCACACGAGTTACGTGACCCTTTAATCAGCTGCTTCAGGGCAACTGTCCTATCTGGGCCATTTTGACAGTCGCTTGAGGTTTCTGCGCGAAGGCAACGGGAGAGGAGAGTGAATGTCCTTTTCAAGTTAAGTCCTGGAGAAAAATAGGGGAAATGGAGAAGGAAATGGAACTGACACAAAACGGCTTTTTGACAGAGAAAGCTTTTGGGGATCAAGAAAATGTTTCCCATCCTCTGGGAGAGTGACAAAATGGTCGTAGAAGAAGAGGAATTTGGTTTTCCTCACGGGGACACTATATGGTTTCTCTCCTTTCTGCCTTATTCTTATCTCCGCAGAATTCCTCAAAGAGAGAGAGAGAGAGAGAGAGAGAGAGAGAGAGAGAGAGAGAGAGAGAGAGAGAGAGAGAGAGAGAGAGAGAGAGAGAGATTATAAATGGGACAAGCAACTTGACTTTTATATAATCTTTTGCTACTGGTCAATGTGCCTTTGTTGACATAATTAGTGGATTAATATTTAGTAATCAGTCGATTATGTTGAATCGTATCTGAAGCGAAGAAGGGATGGCACTCAACCGGAAGGTTGATATCCCCTGAGGCCATCCGTTTTAAACGGAAAATGTTGCTGCTTAGATAAAAGCAACAACATAAACTCTATGATTATTATGCATCTAAAAACAACGTTGATTATTAAAACATAGAATTAGTTTCCACTTTTTTACCCACTGTAATTCATAATTATGAAACTGTAGGAGTGAACTACTGCAGTTAATTGTGCTGCTCTTAAATCACTTCTAAATGAACATTAGCCACGGAAATAATTCAACAATAAGCCCTGAAGATTTACCGGAGGATTCAGTCTCTTTTTTCTTTTAAAAAACGAACAAGTCAGAAGACACTTACATACAAAGGAAGGTCGCTTAGTTAAATGAATAAACACAATCATAAAAATGACTCCGTAATATGAAGTCAATTTGTGGGCAGGGCCTGCATGCAAGAGCTGATACATGAGCACTTTAAGTGAGCTTGATAATGGGCAGCTCAAGTTTTCCTTTTAAGTTGTGAAAGGAAAAATTCTAATGCTTTTGGCCGAAATGGAACAAAGACGTGAAGAAAAAATCTATTATGGAAATGGGAAAAGCGAGAACCTTTTCTTTCTTTATGGCGAGAGATATTACCTATTTTGAATTCTTAGAAAAAATGTAAATTAGGCCTAGAGAATTTTTACCTCTGCATAATCGGAAGCCTCTTCATAAGGACTTTAAAGAAACTTTCCAGGAATTACTTGATACCCAATTCAGAAGGTAGTCAACAGTAGAGTAAGAAGGGCACTTTACGAAATACATTTTCTACCGAACAAAATGAATAGCTTGTTTGTTCTTTATTTATTATCTTTAACAAGGTTATGCTCTTGATTAGATCCGTTTGTCTGTTACCGCTTGTTCTCTGTTCTCTAACAGAGCTCTAACGAAAATATCAGGAAAGGTGGTTGTCTTGACCAGCAAGACTCTGCTTAGAATTCTGAAGGAATGAAACGTTTGATCTTTAGTGAAGATCAATGGTCATAATGAATTTATCTTTGGTAATAACTTATGAGTTGTTTGAAATAAAGACTTTACTAATGAAGCTGATGTGCAGAGTATAGTTAAGGTCAAAGACAAGGTCCTCATCCGTAAAGAAGTACTCAAGAGATGTAGCAAAATTCCGTCCGTGTAGGCAGAAATATGTTGAGGAATATTCTCATAACTAAGACTCAATCCGACTCTGACCCAGAGTATGTTCAGATGCTGCACCCTGCATCATTCCTGAAAAGCGCCCAAATAAAGCCTTTTCTCACACTAGTATATAGGTAGCAATTTCTTTAAACACAAAACGAGAGTTTTTTTAGATTGACAGACAGTCTGCTTAAGAAGCTGATTCTGCTACCAAGGGAATTGAGTTTTTTTTTTATTAATTTTTTTCCCAGAATTTCATAAACATTTATTTTATTCTGCGTTTGCTACTTACTTGAATGTTGCTCTTCTCATAAGCGTGAGTTGTTTCATATTATATGGGAGATAATATCATCACCCCATTTGGTTGTTGCAGTGAAGTAAATAGATTGCCGTTTATTTCTTTAAACACGGCTATTCAGGCAACAGCCACTAACTACATTCTTTAGGATTATAAAGGACAGTTCTATTCATTTGTGCACTTTTAGTGGAGCATTGAATTCTGTCAGGTCAATCAAGATGAAGCACCAGATGATTGTCGATATCGAATTATCTACAATAATAGATGATGATAACAACGATGATTCTTGATGATTTACGTGACCCTGATATAACAGACCTCATGCAAATCTGCCATTCAAACAGCAATAAAGTCCTCAGACGATGAAATCTTCACATCTGCAAGTTGCATTGCTTGCTCGATCACCTCTAGGTTCAGAAAACAGTCGATCAGTTGTGACTCCAGGAAAAATATGTCTCATACTGGAACGGTATTCTTTTTATGTTTATTATTCATTACCACATGTGAATAGACTAATTCAAACGCAGATCATATAAATGAAAAGTATATTTTAAGTCTTAATAATTCCAAAATATCGAACCCTTCGATTGACACAGAACAGGTAGCTTCCATCATGATTCTAGTGTCATCTGGCAATGTTTAAAGCAACCAAACATTTGTGGTAGACAATCCTTATAATCCCCTTTACTGTAACAATATCCAAGAGGAAATTTTAACTTGTTTGTTCATTATTAGCTTTGCTGATGCTCATACAAGGTCAACTCCTATTGAGCAAATAAACGGCATATTAAAGGCAATTATAGATGTGAACATATCCACTTTCTCGTGAATCGGAAACTTCAAGCTTCGTGGGAACTTCACTGTTTATGATATGATTGCAACATGCAGGAGAGGCAATTCCTTGTGTGCAATTGGAATAGAATTGAGGATGTTAGGTAATTAAAATTCATGTGCTAACTCCCTAACAGCGTAATTGCTAACTTACCGATACACGTAAAACAAAAGAGAAGTGAGTAATTACGGATTCTGTAGAACTACATTTCCAATCTGGTCGAGGGATTGCATCTGGCAATCGGTTCCCTAAATATAAGCCATTTAGAAAACAAAAATTAATGTTTACTGGTGGGATGATAGAGATAATAAGAGACATTTCTAAAGAGTTCTTGATCTCAGCTGAAAGGGAAAAAGACATCAGTGGCTGGTTTCAGTCACTAGCTTGACTAGCCTATGCAGGCTTAAGATTGCAAAAGATTGAAAATCGGTCATTTCCCTCTTTTCACCATTATGTGGAAAGAAAATGCGATGAGCAAGACAAGAACCTCATGATTAAACAATACAATGAAACTAAAGATGTAGATGTTGGTGACATGATGACTGAGGAATATTCAATTTATTTTTTGGCTCGGTAAAGCAATATGCTTTGTTTATGAAGCCTCTAGAAGTGACTACACCTAACGCTTGTATTGTGTGATGTGAAAAAAAAAATACTGAACGGGAGCCAAAAATTCCAAGAAATAATAAAACTTCTTACAAAGCTTCCTTTGTCCCATCCTCAACCTGGATACACGAAGAAGACGCCAACTTTGTTGAAGGAACAGCGACTCATTAAGAGACTAGCATGATTCAACCACAAAAGACTAGTTCATCAGATTCATCGAACAGAAGAAGTGATTGCCAGATTATTGCAATATCAACATTAAAATCCCTTTTGGACTTTAGGTGGGTGTTTCCTTGTGTTAACCTTTTCAGTTATTTGATGCTCGTTTATTATTCTAATAATGCAAATAATGAAACATTATTTTGCAGAAAATAATAGATTTTCAACTCAAATTTCTTTTCAATATCCAATTATGATAAGAGTCATATAGCTAAGTAAATGTGTACCCCTAATTTCCAGTCCGTTGGCCAATTATTATTTATTTCTAAAATTCTTTACCGTAAAATTTTCAGTCAATAAACTGCAAAAACCCATGAGGATGGCAGAAGTGTTTAAATAATTTTTAGAGACGGGGACCTCTCCAGGCATCTTACAGCTACCATCTGCACAGAGTACACTGATGGTAATAGCCACTGTCTTTTTTAAGTCGTAATCAGATTTATGGTTAAGGAGAACACACATAAATACCTTACTTTCCTTTGACCGCTCGCGCAAGCAAATTAAAACCAGTTCCTGATATCGGTATATATGCTTCAATGCTACAGGGGGTTGAGAAGTTCTACAAATGTTTGGTCACATCCACCTGCATTAATAGGGCCTTGGAACATTGCATTAGCTGATCTGTCGAGAAGGAACAAGAGTAGACGTAGCAAATTTGAATCAACAACGGGAATCAATATCATATAATGGAAGTGTGTTTTAAGTGAAAATGTAAATTTCATAGCCAGATCCATTTAATCTAATGCGAAGCAACTGACGAATGTGCGTGCAAAATTGTAATATATGAGCATTTGCATTGCAATAAGGTCATTGCAAAATGTCATGGAAAATTCCTGTAGCCTACCCTTCAGTGATGATTCGAAGAATTGTTAGCTATCCTGATGAGAAGCAGTACTGCCCTAAAATTATGTTTTCATTTGGTATCAGGAACAGCGCTGTTCGTGGTCCCAGTTAGCATGATAAGTTGATAAATAAAATTCGCAATTTATATCATCTGTGAATCGCTCAGATCTGTTATGTCGCTTACACCAAAACAACTTTATAAACCCCTTCAGTATCAAGGAAACCAAGACGTCATCTTCAAATGTTTTATATGAACACACATCTTGTATTAGAGACCAAAACATCAGCAGTGAAACAAGATTCTAACAAAATGAACTGCCTCAGTAATCACAGGCACAGAACACGTCCACTAATGAACAATAAAAGCAAGCAAAATAATTTGATAACGGCAGTAGATTAGCCGAGTGATATTGCTGAAGTATTCAGGGTAAATGGTCAATAACAGGAGAGAGAGAGAGTAATAATATAATAATAATAATAATAACTTTATTTCCAATTGACACTGGTTATTCTACAATGCATACATATATACATAGTTAAAATGAAAGATCAGTAGTTAAAATTAATTTATAGTAAGGGAATACTAATCTAACAGACATTTTTTCAACTTATTCTTAAAAGAATGTAGAGTGGCAGCATCCTTGATATCTTGTGGTAGTTTATTCCACAGGGAAGGGCCTCTAGCCGGGAACTCCCTTGAGCCGATATCTGTTGTCGTTCTTTTTACAACAAGATCACTACCCTGACGCGTAAAAACTCCTGTTACTGAGTTAACCACACTAAAATGATACAGCCATTCCGGTAAAATACCTCTTAAAACTTTAAAAACAAAAACACAAATTTCGTATACATATTGATCTTTAACCTTTAACCATTCAAGCTTTTTCAGAACAGGGAAACATGATCATACTTCCTAATATCACCTACAGCTACTCTGGCAGCGAAATTACAAGTTTTTTTAATTTTGTCCGGATGAACATTATTAGTACACCCCCATACCTTAAAACAATAGTGGATGAGGCTTATAACAAGTGACTGAACGACAATCTGGCGCGTGGAAGGTTCAAAATTATCTTTTACTCTATTCAAGTAAATAAGTATGCCCGTCGCCTTTTTACATATTTCATCAATATGAGAATCAAAAGTCAGAAAACGGTCAAAGTAGACGCCTAAATTTTTCACAACTTTCATAGGCTTGATTACATTGCCATTGAAATTTACCCTCATATTATCATCAATGGCTGATATATATTGTCTTGAGCCTATAAAAATACACTGAGTTTTGTTTTCATTTAATAGTAGGCCATGTCTCTGAAAATATGTCTTGGCCTTCTCCAAGACTGCTTCAGCCCTTCTTAATAGATCACTTATGTTACTTACGTACCCATCAAGTATGATTTGTGTATCATCAGCATACTGGATAACGAAAATACCAGGTAGTGATTCCGCCAAATCATTAACAAAAACAATAAACAATATTGGTCCTAAGATAGATCCTTGCGGGACCCCAAATGATACCTTGCATCTAGATGACAATGTGTCCATTAACTTGACTGACTGGAATCGATTAGTGAGATAGCTATCAAACCAAGATGGATCTATTCTTAGTTTTATACATTTATCTAATAAAATTTTGTGGTTCACGCTATCAAAAGCTTTGGATAGATCCAGTAATAGGAGCAGTGATATCTTTTTATTTTCTATGTTATCATATATTCGATCAGTGACCTTCAAAAGAGCTGTCTCAGTAGATAGTTTAGACCTAAAGCCATGCTGGTGTTCACATAAAAGACTGTTTTCTTCCAAATATTTTGTCAATTGATTAGCAATTATCTTCTCAAGTACCTTAGAAAGAGTAGGTAGCAGTGAGATTCGCCGATAGTTCTTGATGTCGACTCTATCTCCGTTTTTAAAAAACAGGAATAACAAGAGGGTGTTTCCAAAGATCAGGAAAGGTGCTAGTTACGATGGAAGTATTGATGATTATTGTAATATAAAACGCTATTATAAATAGTGTATCCTTGATAAATTTCAGAGTAATACCATCAGATCCGCATGCGTTCGAGTTATTTAAACCCTTAATAGTTAATATAACTCTATCACAGTCTACTGGAGAAGGTTTGAATCCGCGTGGAATATCTACATTTATCAACCAATGACCTCCTAGAGCCTCCTCATTTGCTGGTGTCGCCTGCTGAGTTTTCTCATACGTTTGTTTTCCTACATTCGCAAAATACTCATTAAACTCTTCTGCTTTAGCTTTAATATCCTCCTTGTTTTCAGATTTT
The DNA here is from genome assembly GCA_039081455.1 of Macrobrachium rosenbergii. Classification (NCBI taxonomy): domain Eukaryota; kingdom Metazoa; phylum Arthropoda; class Malacostraca; order Decapoda; family Palaemonidae; genus Macrobrachium; species Macrobrachium rosenbergii. Next base: position 68,478 of record JANJGK010001772.1, read on the forward strand.
TCTTCTTCGCTGCTAACAGTATGGAGCATTTTTTTAACTACTTTCCATGTTTTACGGTAGTTATTTCTCGTATCATGGAATTCTTGTCTGTAGTGGTCTTTCCTACTAGAGTCCATCATGACTTTTACTTTTTTCCTCAATTCTCTGAATCTTTCAGTCAAAAGTACATCTTTTCTATGGGCTTTAAGATCTCTCTGCACGAAATCTCTTTCTTTCATCGCATTTTTTATATCTATGGTTATCCAGGGGGCAGGCGGCCTTTTGATTTCATTGGTAACCGTTGGTGCACAGTAGTCAATACATGAAACAAACACCTCAGTTAAAATCAACACCTGGCAGTTCACATCATCAGTGTTTAGTATTTCATTTAACAGGGCGACTTTATTTAGTAACAAGTCGCATAGTGTCTGAGGAGAGGAATTTTTTAGACATCGGTAAGTTTTAAAAACAGGTTCTCTTTTCGGTTTATGCAGATTTAGAGTAGCAGTAATTGCCTCGTGGTCTGCTATGGGGCAGGGGACAACATCAAACTGCTTAATCATGTCAGTTCTATTAGTTATCAAAAGGTCAATGATCGTTGCAGAATCACAAGTAATACGAGTAGGCTTGTTAATCATCTGATGAAGTTTGACGCTACGTATTATTTTCTCCATTTTATTACCGGCAATCAACAAATTATCATTAAAATCACCAAATATAAAAACTGGCTTGTTACGTAAACTAGCATTTTTAAATGTCTCAAAGATATAATTGAACGAAGTTGCATCCGCTTTGGGGTGTCGATATGCACAGCCAATCACAATGGAGGGCAATTTACCAAGTTGGACAGATATCCACATGTCTTCGATTCCTTCAACTCTTTCCATATTCATTTTTATTTCGGTCGCTTTTAGATAATCCTTAACATATAAACAAACGCCCCCACCGCGGCCTCGATCATAACGAAACATCTTATAAAAAGGAATATTTACAAAGGCATCATCCATACACGGAAGAAGCCATGCCTCACTGACACATAAAACATCCACCTCTAAATCCATTAACAAAATCTCTATTTCACTCTTATGGCATAACAATGATTGTGCATTTAGATAAAATACATTTACAAAATCTCTGGAATTATTGCAGTTACCTTCTATGGCGCATTTCTCTTGGCCATTAACCTAATAGACATATTTATTACATAATTTGCCCTTGTGACCAAAGGCATTGCAGTTATTACATTTAATCTTATGATCAAACCTGCAGTTTGATACTGTGGTTAAACTCGCCACAGTTATAACAACCAATTCTATTGACACTTGCTTGCTTTAAATTTCTTGACCTACTTATGCTGTGGTAGTTATTGGAGGGCCTGTATGTATCGTTTTTACTATGGTAATCGGTGCGGTTTGCCCTATTTATATTTAATGTTTCCTGATATCGAGGAAACATAGGTGTACGCCTTTGCTGGAGCGTATTTCCATTATTAAAAAGACTAGATGGCAACTTTGGTTTGTAGGTTTCAATGCTGTTAATATTTACTTTCAAAAAACCACATTGTTTTTTCAGTGCAGAAAGCAGTCGCACTGCTCCCATCCTATTAAAAAATATTCCAGAATTTTTATTTCCTTCCTTAAAACACACAGAGAGAGAGAGAGAGAGAGAGAGAGAGAGAGAGAGAGAGAGAGAGAGAGAGAGAGAGATAAAATGAAGCAAGGATGTTGTGCAAGTAGACATCCGGGAATCGTACAGGAAGTGCACTCTCCCCTTCCCCCAACAAGCTGTGATGACGCTCCCAATATTTGCAGATCTTGAGGTATCTGCTCAACGACACCACTGCCAGGACAGACCAGGGAATCGATGTGTCCTCTTTCCATATTTGCCAAGAGATCTACTCGACATTTGGGAAAGGATTTCGTTCCAGTCGTCGCTGACATGGTATGAGAAGTGACGAAAGCGTTTAGAGAAAAGACGTAGACAACAAAACAGTTATTTCTGGAAAGAGTTATTTTCAGTACTACCAATATAAAAATTATTTCATTAAAACTCTCTCTCTCTCTCTCTCTCTCTCTCTCTCTCTCTCTCTCTCTCTCTCTCTCTCTCACACACACACACACACATAGATAGATAGATAAATAGATACATAGATAGATACGCGTGCAAAACATGGGCGAAAGTTGCAAAGCGTGTAAGGGGGTTTGACACACTGTCTATAAAGCATTTTTTTGTGTGGGCGTTTGAAACAGCCAACATAGCGGAAGTATTATTGCACAGGGAGTTCATCCGCAATTCAGCAGTTAAATTGTGAGTTTAGCACAAACCATTGTATTGCTTTTTCTTTGAAGCCAACTTCTATTAGGGGAAACAGAAATAAAAAAATAAGGGGAACAGTAACACCCTGGCCTTGCCTCGTAGTTCATGAAGCTAAGTTGAGCATCGCTGGGTGTCGTCTGTGGTCGGATGGGTCACCGCCAACGGAATGTAATGGAATGCAACATAGCATCTCCCCCAGTTAAGAAGTGCGCAGCCGCTGCTGGAAGTATAATTGTCTTTTCCACTTTCAGATGAATCCTCCTTCTTCTGATGCCATTTTTCTCGTAATTTCTTCCCCCCAAAATAGTAAAAATTTAGAGCTTAGTCGCTAACGCTATTATATAAGGATAATATCTTCTCTTGCTGTAAGATCTTCGGGATTTCGTCTCTTTTAAGTCTTTAGTAGAGATCGTGTAAGATTTTCCTTCAGTTATTTTTCCAGATAATATGATTTTGATATTATTCCTTCCTTTGAATTCTGCTCATGGAGGATATGATCTGGTTATTGATATATTCTTCCTGTCATGCCTGCTTCTAATATTTCCCCATCTTACTGAGATTGAAGATCTGTTTTCTGAATTCACCTCACCAAGTTTTGGCATGGTTTTTATTTTGATGGAAATTTTCTTGTTTTGTAAAGTTTCATCAAAATATTTCGGGAGTATTTAAGTTTCTCGCTTTGAAGAATCCAAGCAAGAGAAATAAAAAAGATTCAGGAAAAATTCTAAAAATCTCTGTAAGAATTTCGAAGTTATAAAAGTGACACTTTAGTGTCAAAATTTGTTTTAAAATGCCTTATGTTAATAAATGAGAATACAGCTGAAAACAGTTTCAAAATTAATATTATTTTTGCGTTGACTTCTCTTTACCTCCTTGCAAGTTTGAAATCATAAATTATTTATACAGTGAAGATGAGAGACCAGTTCAAGAACGAAAGAAATAATAAATAAAAATGCTAAAAAAGAAATAGAAGAAAATTAGCGACATAAAAAACAGAGATTTCCCATGTTTGAGTTAAAAGGAAAGACATAATTGCAGTCAGGTGGCCCAAAAACAATGGCATGATACCCCAGTTTCCACTCCCAACTGAACTCTCTCTCTCTCTCTCTCTCTCTCTCGCTCGCTCTCTCTCTCTCTCTCTCTCTCTCTCTCTCTCTCTCTCTCTCTCTCTCTCTCTCATGCAAGTGAAATAAAAGGAATATTTTTCTCATTTTATGTAAACCCATGATTTTTAGCATGTTTTGACAGACATTATTATATTTTACACAAGAATAAATAGGTATATTCTGATAAAACAATAATAATATATCTTTTTTTAGGGTTATGAGGTCCAAGTAACAAAAACCATATACTGAAACTCAAGTGTATTTGAGGTTCTTTAGTGGAAGTGCGTTAATATAAGCCTGGCTTCAACTATAATTACAAGCACCACAAAATGAAATATGACTTTGAAAATATTTATTTACTCTTAAATAATTTAGCACTGTTCGTTTGAGTGCAAGTTTTACAACAAACGTGATGAACTGGTTGGTGTGCATAAATATTGGTGTATATTTATAAACATCAATAAGGCATCTAAATATGATAATTTTAACCCGTTTTTAATGAATGACACCTGCATTATTTGGAAAATGCAAGAATTAAGGGAAGTTCCGAATAGACAAATAGTCAATCAGTAATGTCTTTTTTTCGTTATTATTTTGAATCATTTATATTTTACTAGTCGCAGTGGAAAATCATTGCTTTAATTTTTTTTAGTTGTATAATTAATCATATTTGCAGTAGAATAAATTCATAAATACTCGTATAATCATTTGCCACTGCTTATCACATTTATCGGCCTTATCGGTAATTCTGCTAATTTATCAGTAATTATGTGTAATTATCAATTTGCTACATTGACAGTAACATGCATATCACATATGAAAGCCAGATACTGGCGCACTTAGATGCAGATTGCGTCAGTGTTAACCTTCATTTTGAGTGAGAAATTATTGATCATGTTTACTTTACCTGCCGGAGTACAAACTGGATCTGCAACTAAGTTTTCGATGTAATTTCTTAATGAGCAAAATAAACTGAAGTTTATTAACTCTAAGAACTAGCCCGTCAAAGAGGTAACTAATGGCAAAAATCTAAAATTTACAAGGACGATTTCGTTGTCTCTACACAGATACCTTCTCCTCCACTGTACAATAGATACTACCAGAAACATCTCATCTTTGCCTAAAACTTGTACCAATACCCTGAAATCAGGATCCAGTAGAGCAGTTCATCAGGTCTTTTGCTTACAGAGCTTGATACGAAGGAAATTCCTTTGCTGATTTCGCTCGTGAACTGCGTTTGTTATTGCCTGGATGTCACGTTCGGTGTTGCAGATGCAATTAGGTCTGGTTTCCTAGGTTTACAATTCTTATCACGAATAAGTCTCTCTCTCTCTTAATCAGCTCAGTGGTCTGGTTAAACTAAGGTATAATTAACTTCTCTCTCTCTCGTTTTATATTAGGTTTTGTAAAATTCTTTGTGAAATTCGCACTGTAAATGCTCAAGTTTTCTTCCATTTTTTTTTCAGGATATTGATCTTATAATCTATTCGAAATTTTAGCTGCTTTCCCTTGAACCTCAAAAACTACTGTAAATCTGTTTATCTTTCTCTTCTCTGTCCAGAGGAATTTATAACTTTCTTTCATACTGGGAGGGCCACTTTCTCTAGGACAGCATCCTGCTATCTGCTATATTGTTAAATCTGACTATTCATTCCTCATAGAACCTAGAAGTGATGAGAACATTACTAGGGAAAAATGACTGCCCTAATCCTTATGATAACTGTAATACCATAACTCGCTGTTCCTGCATCATCTATATGACCCCAGCGAGAATATCATTTTTATTGTTTTCTCGCTGGTATTTCAGAAAATTCAATGTCGTTACTCCTCATAAATTAAAACCATTTACCAGAGTCTACACTTGAATGACACTTTACCTTCTTGAAAAGATTAATTACTGCATTCATTCTACATTGTTGCCCCTCCTCCATTTCCTGTAGTTTTATGACTAATTGTTAACGAGTAGGCAGAGGATCTTGTAGACAAGGTCACTTGCATAATTTTTCATTTGTGGATATCATTAAAAATAATATGTGGATATGATTGAAAACACCATTATTCTTTTAGATGGAAACTTTTTCTGGTAAGGCCAAAGATAATTTTTAACATCTTTTTAACTTTTCATTACAGGTTTCAAACTACAGGTACAATGATACTGGTGAGAACCGACTCTGTATGTAGATATTATTCTTTCATTTCCTTCCAAACATGTAGGAGTGAAAACATTATCTAAAATATTCCACCCGAAAACATTATATACCGTTCAGAATTTAATAAACGGACTGGAAATTGAAATACCTCTTTTTATCGCAATCGAATCATATAAGAAATACAGGCAGGTGGTGATTACGTAGTGCAGATAAACATTGTATGAATTTTGTGGTCAAGAGTTGGCAGAAAAATAAGTCACTGTGTTTTACGCTAGAAAATGAAAGAATCCCTTGGGTTCTGTTCCAGAAAACAAAACTTAAAAAAAAAAAAATTCTAATTTCCATCTTTTATGCTTTACTATGTTTAAGTAGCTTGCATCCTCTACAACATGGACAAATGTCTTTTATAAATAACAAACAGCAGCCATTACAAAATTATTATTAATAACATTAAGAAACGCAATTACTTACACAGGGGAATCACGTTTTAGCAAAAGCAGGAAAGAAAAGCACCTTTGTGCCATCTCTCTCTTGGAGTAGTTTTAATCAACTGACGTGCCTGGGGAAAAACTAAAACAAACAATACCTGGCGTTTAAACTCCTAACTTATCTCTAAACAGGTGATAATCAAATTCAGTACAAATTGCTATATAACGAAACTGGTTAAACTGGAAATCTTTGCACTAGTAAATTCTGTAACGTGAGTTATAAAGAATGAATAATCCGTCTGACTTTATAGCACGAAATCTTCATCAATGCTGGGGGCAATGTTTTTAATAACTTATTGAACAATAATGTTCAAAGAGGAAGAACAGTCGGAAAGGTGTTGACTGATTCCTCGCGTGTGATCATTGGCTGTAAACCCTTTATTAATCTACGCAGAACTGATATTGATCATGTCAGTCGTAAATATGATTTATATGTGTTTGTGATGGATGCTAGTTACAATACTCCATCCGTAATGACCCATTCAGCACACCTCCTCCCAAGGATATATCTCCGTTGACCCGTTATTTTATCTTTCCGTCGTATAAAGAGTAACTGAAATATTATTTTTGTATTTATTCCATTCTCTCTGAAGGGAGCAACAGGAGTTTCTGTAAAGCTCGAGAGTAAGAGTGAAATTTCATAATTAGATTTCTTATATTCTATTTCTCAGGGGCTCATGTAACAGGAAAAAAAAAATGAAAATACCAATCGCCTTCACATATGTGTAGCTTTTCTGTTCTAAAGAACAATAATAACTGAATGCACCGAGTGAAGGAAAGGGCGAACAGAAAATGAGAGAAGTGAAAGAGAGAAGAGGGAACACGTGAGGCTACCCTCATTCTCTTACCCTGAGATGCAATATCTCACCGAAATGTGATCCGGTTCTTCATCGTCTGGCTCTGATCTACATATTTTCATCTGGAGTCTAAGGAAATCTCGAAATTCAATCTCTTCCTCCTCGAAGATACCTTGTAAAGCTTTTTTTTTATTTTGTTTTTTCAAGCTATAGAGGAACATGATGAATAAATGTTTACAAAAGGTAGGCAGTGTATATGAAAATCCACAGTTAAATACTCATAGAATTAGTATGTTTGAATTATTTCCATTATAAATTTCTGATTTCAAATAAACATTTTCATATATAAACAGATTTGGCAATAACTTGTTTCTGTGTCATAAGCTTCTAACTGTTCTTTTCCTTTATTTTAAAGTACAAAAAGCTATTTTAGCCTATTATCTCTTAATAAGGACCATAGAATATTGAAATAACTATGAATTCTGACAATGACTGAGCCAAATGGCACGAAAGGCCTCAATATATCATGAAAAATAAGAGCAAGAGTTTGTCATGTCTTTCGCAAGTGGCATTTTAAGGCTACTCTGGTGGACTTTTCAAAATTTGTTTGCAGTATATCTATCGAAAAAGGGCACTAGCCTTTGTGAAGTGCATGGTCCAGACTAAAGAAGAAATACCTAACATGGGACAGAGGCTTCAGCAGCTAACTGAAACATAAAGGAAAGGTTAAACATACTTCTTAAATGGATGCAGAAAATCGACTTTTTAAACGTCACTCCTCAACTGAGACAATCACCTGGCATTTGAGAATTGTTTGTGAGATGGAATCTTACTTACTTAATTCTTTTCTTGTATTGAAATGTCAATTGGTCTCCTGCGGGCACCAAAGTAGCTGGAAGACCCAAGCATACCTGGATGAGAACTGTGAGAAGGGAAACAAGAGGCGAGTGGAGATTTGTGTAAGGTAAAGCCCAAGGAGGACATGAGTGGCGAAATTTTACAGAGGCCCTTTTCGTCACGTGGAGTTATAGGCGATGATGGTGAAATTTACTGCAAGATAATTTTGTCCCGTGTAGGAGGAAATAAAAATAATTAGAGAGGGTCTTTTAAACCACTTTGCAATAACTTGCTGAGGTATTTGTAATTATGAATTGTCTAGAAGTATTGCATAAACGAGATCACATTGCTTCATCAAAAGCCTGAATTTCAAAATCTCTTCATCTCTAAACATTCAGGAGATTCCAGTCTAAGTCACTGCACATTGTATCTTTTTCTCTAATATTTCAATATTTTTCGTTTTCCATACTTCCAAAAGAAATGGGGCAAATAAAGAAAAGAGCCTAAAGTCTCAAAGTCCTTTTTCTTCCTTTCTTCCTTCTTCCTCTTTAAACATTGGAAGTTCTCCTGTGCTCTCTATCCGAATAGCCATTGAACGAAACGGAAATTTTGTTGTTAATGGCAAGAAAGAGAAGTGGTTTCCATGTTCATTTTTCTGAGCCCTTTGGGGTCGAGTCTTATCTTTTTTCTCTTCTCATTTTATTCTTAGGCCTAAAGAAGGGCGATGGGTTGCCCTCCAGCTGGCTGGAAACTTTTTCATTTGTTTGCTGGAAGCTTCTTTTCATATGATTTATTTTATAACTGATAAGAAGAGTCGAAAGTTAAAAGATTTCATTCTTATAGCATTTTCTTTTGTGCATGAAGAAAAATATTCAAAGCAAGTTTATATGTATGGTAACATTTACGTTGTTCTACGAAACACCTGGAAACATAGGAATGTATTTACAAGAAAATATGTAAATATATTTTTCTCTCAACGTATAAAGAAACTGGATGTTTGCTTCTTTGCAATTCGCTTTTTTCATGATTCTTTGTATGCTGAGCAAGGCATAAGTTGGTCATGAATTATGGTTTTGAATATTTACTTTGATCTTTTCCTTACGTATCTACGCAAATATCAGAGTTTTAGAAGACAAGGAATCAACGCTCAACGTCACTGCTGTATATTTAACTTCAGGTTTATATCTACTTTTAGGACATCAATTTTCAAAGTTTTATTTTCAAAACTATCGACTTTCGATAAATTCCTTCAGTGCAATAAACTATGAATATTCAAAACTGATCGTTTACCTCCGATCAGAAGAAAAAATAGCAAAACAAATTGAAAGACTTTTCATCTGCTCGATTTTAGTTTTCTGTAAACGACAACTATCGTACCGGCTTTGTCTGTCCGTCCGGACTTTTTCTGTCCTCACTTTTTCTGTCCACCCTCAGGTCTTAAAAACTATTGAGGCTAGAGGGCTGCAAATTGGTATGTTGATCGTCCACCCTCCAATCATCAAACATCATACCAAATTGCAGTCTTCTAGAGTCAGTAGTTTTAATTTCATTTAAGTTTAAAGTTAGCCATAATCGTGCTTCTGGCAACGATATAGGATTGGCCACCACCGGGCCATGACTAAAGTTTCATGGGCCGCGGCTCATACAACATTATATGTAGATCACCGAAAGAAAGATCTATTTTCGGTGGCCTTGGTTATACGCTGTACAGAAAACTCGATTGCGCCGAAGAAACTTCGGCGCATTTCTTACTTGTTTCTTTTAAGATCATTGCTCCAATAACGAGGTTAATGCCGCCAGTGCACCTCATGCTGTTTATTGTAAGCATTACTGCAGGATTTTGAAGCGTCCTTTCGATCACTCGTTGCACCTAATTCGTAACCTTTGACTTTACATTCCCGCTTCCTCTCTTCCGTCTTGCTGTTCAACCAACTACTCCCTATTAGTGCAACTGCAGGGTTCTCTCCCAATTTTTTCGATAGATCTCTGTATGTCATCTCATTATCTTGGTGTCCAACCACTCTAACTTCCTCTTCTCACTAATTCAAGCTATTAAATAGCGCAAATACCTCAGCATTTGAGTTGGTAGCCTAAACATCAATACTGAGAGATACATAATTGGAGAAAAATTCGCATGTGAATATTTGTTGTATATGGCGTAAAGATTATCAGTTTACAATATTGAATCAATAATCATCAAAAGTTTCGGGAATTTTGGTATGCGAAGAGTCAGAGGAAAACACATCAGAACATTATTGATGAGGGGCACTGGTACAGAAACATACCTAGCATTTATGTGAACTTCATGGGGGTCAAAATTTAAAGGATTCTTATAAATTACATCCATATACTTAGAACGATAAAGATGTAAATGCTACCTATAACAATTTTATATATTCAACATCAGGCTGTTTCCCCTAACAGAGGTGGCTTCAGTCATATTACTGCAGATGTTGCTCAATGGCGGTGAACGTCAAGAGCAGGCTTTTCAGCAGCTCATCAACAACCCTACACATATTCCAGTAACATCCATTGCCATCTTGCACGTGCTTTACCTTCCCAGATGTCGAGGCCTCCCTTTCCAGTACTTCTTTCGACATCTATCCAAACGTTCCTTATACTTTCTTTACTCCACCCTCCTTACGCTTTTGAATTATGTACTTAGTTCACTGACCCATGATCCTCCATTCTTTCCATAAGACCATACCATCTCAAAGCACTTTGTTCCATTCCTTCACCTATGCTAATCTTTTTAACACTTTGCCTAAGTGTGTTCACTTTTCTCACCCTTTCATTCCTTCCCAGGGCAAAATTGCTACATAAACAATTCATCTCTTTACCTTCCACCTTATTTGTTTACATTTAACATCCACACTTGACTTCTTTAGAGGAGACTTGGTTCAACAATGCTTTCATTCATTCCTGAAGTGGATTACATAGACTTTCTAAGTATCCCTCCAATCTTTTTCACATATCCTACCTACTTCTTTTCTTTATCCGATTTTTCATTCACATCCCCTCTGATCCTCTGATCATTGGCATTACTTACCCCGAACTCTACCATTGTTATTCTTACAACATTCATATTAAGATTCATAGTTCCATCTTTCTGGTTTCCATTGACCCTCATAACCTTATTCTCGCTCACATTCTCTATTAACTTTCTCCTCTGGGAAACAATATTTAGTCTTTCACCAATTTCTGCCATTTTTCTTTATATAACCAATCAGTATTATATCATCCGTGAACGTCATCTATAAGGCTTTGCCTTCCGTTTGACATAAGGCAGCTTGGTTTTGAGTGAAACACGTCTTCTTACAAACGACTGTATTTTCCATCAGGATCAACCACACCCGACTTGGTGTGAAACACACTTATACATAAGCACATTTTCAATCTCGAACATGAGGCAAAACGAAAAACATGACAGAAACATGATTTTACAAACGGATTTTATGACAAAGAAACATCAATAATTTCAGCATCCTTGTGTAAAATAAATAAGCATCCGATTAATAAAGAAACCACTCAGCTACCATCTGACACCCTTCTCTCACTTCATCATTAGTTAGCACTGAAATAATTTAACGGCATCTTATAAACTTCACTTTTGTGCTTATTATAACTTCAAGTATATATTAAGTCATGTTATTTCGCATCCATTCTTCAATCTAAATATGAATTACCTCTTTTCTAATAACCCTTACATCTACTAACCTTTACTGAAATCTTGCATCACTCTATCCAACAATGTTAAATAGCGAAGGAGACATAATACACAATTGTCTCGCCATAATCTATATTACAAAACAAGTCACTTTCCCTTTTACAAACATTACCTCTATTAGAGACATTTCATTGCAATCAGCAGCTTCTTCTCAACACTCGCCAAAATCACTCTCTATCAGTTCTGTAATAAGTTTCCCTCGGTCCTCATATGCTACATGTAGGTTTTCACTTTTACACTCAAACTTCTTACATTTGATTTAATAACGTCTATAAATCAGCACTGCTTTCGCCATATTATTCCTTCTATCAAATGTCTTATATTTGTAATGTAAGTCCAGCCATAAACCTTCCAGGGTGTAGAAGATAATTCTGAGCCTAGATAATTCTTAGTATTCTCTGTTACCTTTATACATAAACAGGGAACAATTGTTTATCGAGCTCATACTTTCATTAACTTTCCCTCATCTACACGTCCAGGCCTCACATATCCTGACCCACAACTCAATCTTATTTTCGCTTCCATGCATCAACATTTCGCTTGTAATCCCATTAACTCTTGTAGTCTTATGTCATTAAAAGCAGCTTCCCCAATCATTCTCAAACTCACACTAACCCTTTCCACTCTTTCCATATTAAAAATTTCCTGGAAATCTTACTCTGTCGACTCAAGATTGCATTCCCTTCAGAGAGCATCTCTATATTTACATCTTTTATTCTGAAATCCATTTGCTAATTAATTCTTTTCTGTAACTTGTATTTTAGTAAAACATAATATTCTACCCAAAACCCTTTCTCCCCTTTTAGTTTTCAGTAAAAGAAAACTATTGTGCCGGCTTTGTCTGTCCGTCCGCACCTTTTCTGTCCACCCTCAGATCTTAAAAACTACTGAGGCTAGAGGGCTGCAACTTGGTATCTGGATCATCCATCCTCCAATCATCAAATATATCAAATTGCAGCCCTCTAGCCTCAGTAATTTTCATTTTATTCAAGGTTAACCTTAGCCATGGATCGAGCGTCTGGCGGCGCTTTCCGGAGGCGTGCGACGCACCTTGACTTAACCGCATCTGGGGAGCAACTGAAGTGCTGCCGGTCTGGCCCGGTCATAGTTGAGAGCTTTATATAGCACTACACACTGTACAGAGAACTCGATTGCCCTGAAGAAACTTCGCCCATTTTTTATTTGTTTTCTCTTTTGCTCTCTTACCTTCTTCTTGACCGGCCTATCCACCCACCTGCAATACTGTTCATGATACATGATCTTTCTACTATATTTCAGTTGCACTCTTCTAAAATGGTATCTTTCGTCCTTCACTGAATTTCTCATTTCGTCACTCTACCAATTACGCTTTTTGTTCCCTATTTCTGCTTTAATAAAACCAAAAACACTCATTGCTGACCCAGTTGTTTAATTTCACATGTCATATATGTCTTCGACCTACGTGCTTTTAAGTATTTTTTCTTTGTATACATATGTGTAGTAGTCCTCAACTAACTCACTTTTACTGGTTACCCTTATACCACATTTTCACCCTGAACTTTCATCTATCTATGCTTCTGTCTCCACCAAATAAAGGTCATACACACAGACACACAAACACTTACACTTTACACACACACACACACACACACATACATATATATATATATATATATATATATATATATATATATATATATATATATATATATATATATATATATATATATATATATATATATATATGTGTGTGTGTGTGTGTGTGTGTGTGTGTGTGTGTGTGTGTGTGTGTGTGTATGTATAACTACTTTTCACACCATTGCATCCATAAAATGCTCCGCCAGTTACTTTGAACAAATACATTATCCAACAAAACCCTTTTCTCTACCATTGCCCCTTCCTCAAAAATGTTAACAGTTTCCTTTTGAAACCTTGTGTTCTCAATAATCACGCCCTCTCAAAACACATGTCTGTAATATCCTTTCCATTCTCATTTACTCCAGAAACATCATGCTCATCCACAACGCATACGGGGGAAAGGGGCATGTCATTGTTCTGAGAATCGAAAGGTTATTCTTCAACACACGGATCATTTCCGTTGTAAGTCTCCCGTCATATTAGCTGGCATTGTAAAAGAACCGTTTCCTTAAAAGGTTGATAGAATAAAAATATCCTGGGAAATTCAAGCGACAAAGCACGCGTTTTATGTGCATCTAAGAGCTTCAGTGTCAGCGTCTGCGGAAATACAATAGTCGAGAAAAAAGGTCAAGCACTGTAAAGTTGGTGTCACAACCAAATACGGAATATTTTGGCTAATACCCGTGACATTCTTTTAATATGTAAATATATAAAGTTTCAGTCAAAATAAAGTTTCCCTCAGAGTAGATTCCATTGGATATTCGGTAATTGACAGTCCCATTCACACACCAGACTCTGTGAAGACCATAAATTCGTGGTTTATTGCTCGCAAAAATCCTGAGTCTGCACCGATGGAATTTGATTTAGAGAAGGAAATTCCTTCAGGGAGCCATATTCTCAAGTCAAAGGATTTTCAGTTTATGTGATTCAAGACAGTGGTACAGACCGGAGTATTTCGTCACCGCCTCTTGAGGAGAGAATCTTTGTGTTGTAACATGCAAAAGTTACAAAAGTGATAAATTATGATTATGTTAATTACATTATCAACAGGACTTGTTTAGGATGGAGTAAGGGAATATTTAGCTACGATAAGTACACTGATAAGCTATCACCTTGGAAACCAGCATATTTTTCATGAAGATGTACCTTATCAAAACCATTCCTCTGAAACCTAACGAAGATTGGGTCGTCAATGTTAGGACACTTGCGGCTTGCTTCATCTTGTGTAGGACGAAGGAGAAAGTGGGGTTAATTAGTCCACCGCTGCAGCGCCATCAACAATGAGTAACAGAACAATTAGAGCCCATAGAGCGGGGGTTCCCAATCTGGTGCTCGGGAGCACCTCTGTGCTCTCTGATTGTCTGGCAGTGCTCTTTCGAAGTTGTTAAAATCGTGCTCGCGACTACTTACTCTTCGTAAGCCTAACTGCCAAATTTAAAGTACCCTTCGACCTTTTTCGTTTTCTATATATATATATAGGCCTAATTGGTATTGGTATTGTGTCATTAGTATGTGTAGAGTTGGCACGTTTCATTCATAAGAGTTGGCAACCTTGGGACGGAACGGGTGGAGAAGAGTTAAGCTGGACAAGATCAGTACGTGACAGTGATAGATGGTTTGTGACTGTCCTACTGCAAATAAGATTAAGAGTGTTTATCAGGACAGGGGAACTTTACAATGACGTGACGAACTTGTTACGAATAATTGAGGCATCCAGCTATAGCGGGGTATTGGTCACCGGACCATTGTTTTGAGTAATTAAGAACCAGAATGTGGCAATGCGTATATAATGTGATTCAGCCAGGACCATCTTTAACACTGCTTGCGAGTTGCTTTGACAAACACTGATGAGGCAAATATAGAAACTCTAGCCAAAGCAGTTCAACATCACGGATTTCACTGAATCCGCAAACTAGCGGAGAGGTGGATTTTTTTTTTTTTCTAATGCCCAAGATTTGAAATAATTAGTTTGTGTATAAAAGGAAGCAGTATTCAGGAAATAATGCTTCCTGTGAATATTATTTGTTCTCTTTTTTTTTTCTTTGTAGTTTTCCACGTATATCACAACATGGTTAACGTAATGAGGAATGTAAAAGGTAATACGAAAACGTACGTTTTAGTTTGTTATTGAACAATAAAACTCTTTTAGTTGCATTTTTAGATACCAATATAATTTAACTTACTAGTTAAACATATTAGCTGCGAATCATTGGTTGCCGTTGAAGTACTACAATATCTATGACAGTTATGTAAAATATGCCTGATTGGTGAATGTCGATAACTTTGAATAAACACCCAAGCAGGTAAAAATTAATTTTTGAGTCTTCAGTGCAAGTAATTTAATTTTTTTTTTCACCCTTAAATAAACGAAGACCAAGCCTTTCACTTACTTACTGGACTGCCTCTCAATTCCCAAACGGTAAAATTATTGGGGCGCTCTCACAGTTATCCAGAAAACAGGTGGGTGCTCATCAGATTCTAAAGGTTGGGAACCCCTGCCCTATATAGAGAATAGGACACTGCCCACATTGCCTTTCAATTGAACCGTAGTGACAATTTTTCACTATGATGATAATGATTCTTTACCTAATATTAGGTCCAGTAATAATGAATATAATTTTTAAAAATGCAAGTCCATTGCTGCTGGAATTTCATCGATTAATACCGAAAGAACTGTATGAGAAACAACTTTTGCTTTCCATCTGATAATGGTTATTGAATAATGAAGAGCAAAAGTATGCGCTACGTCAACTGCGTGCATAAAATCTCACGTAATGGATATAGACAAACAGAAGAAGTTAATGCTTGCAACGGAATGCAAAATGCATGGGCATGAAAGCTGTGTATATTTAAATATATGTTGATATCTGGTAATATAGAAGTGGAATTCATAGTTTAATAGCCACTATGCATAAAATAATGTTTCGCTCCAACGATGAGAATGGTACGATTTTGAAGCTTTCGCGTATGTTAATGGCAGATAAATTCCAAGTGTTACTGCCAAGAAAGGAACTTCTTTAAATGTGTATAGTCAGCATGAAGTCGAAGAAATGTCATATTAACATATTTTCGTTGGTACAAAATTAAGGGGTACGAATTAGAATGATTTGTCCTTACAGGTGACTATAAAAAGTGTTGCAAATATGATTTTGTAAGATGCAATTGCTTTAAAATAAGTTATATATTTTGTTGAAATTATGACCCAAATAACGTCTCAGGCATCATAGTTGACATCTCAGTAAGTTCAATAATGAATAAATCTTGAACCAGAGAGATCTGAGTAACTTTTTGTTTTTCAAGAACAGCCGACTTTATTTTATTGCAATATATAATGATGAAACGATGAGAACCTCCTGATTATCAATGAATATATCAGAATGGTAATAGAAAACAGAATGAACGCAAGCTTCCACGGGAAAGCAAAAAAGTTATCATTTTGTGAGAATGCCTCGCGAGAAGGAAATCTTGATTGAAGCTGAAATATCGTTGGAAAGTTAGTTCTGTGAATTTCTCGATACAATGGTACCCAACAGGTATTTTTTTCAAGTAATACTGCAGCTGATGATGATGGTGCATTTAATAAATACTTAGACCTTTTACATAACAGAATTTTAAACTTTGTTTTATAGAATGCCGACTGTATAAACCTTGACACTGCAAGGAATGTTTCCTCTTAGAAGAAGAGAAAGAGGAAAGGTATTTTCTTCTGCGAACATCCGACCTGAATACATCGGAAGCTAATGAAATTCCATTTCTCTTTGCGAAGGCTTTTGGGCGAGAACGCCATCCTTTTCCTTACCTTCAGGAGGTTAGCTCGTGCTCTCTCTCTCTCTCTCTCTCTCTCTCTCTCTCTCTCTCTCTCTCTCTCTCTCTCTCTCTCTCTCTCTCTCTCAAAGGAAGAAATGCGGAATATTTCATCCTGAGTTCACAAACAAGTGAATCCGCCGTCCGCTGCTATTTCCTCCCAACTGACTTTTGTGTCGATACCTCCTGGAATCAGTAACATTTAACACTGGCATTTCATTCCCCCACCTTTGTATGTTGGCATCTTAAATCGTTTTGAATGAAAATTTATTAATAATATTTGACGTTTACATCTAATAGCAATCAAATAAGCATAGGCTCGAAATAGCTTCACGGTTTATGAGATTTAACATTGCAGTATGTGTACTGTAAATTGAATTTGTATATTACAACAATATTGCAATTCGGGAAAACAACATGAAGTTTGTACATGTGTAACAAAGATGTGGGGTACAATCGAAAAATCGGGTAGACACCAACTGTATGAAATATTTTGCTAGTTTAACCAGTGTTTTACTTGATAATTCAAAAGCAGTCAAAATATCCAAGATGTTGAGCAAATGAATTTATCAGCATAAATTTTACATCCTTTGTATAAAAATACTTCCTATTTAAACTAAATAGCAGTGTGGCTCTTCTTTATTCAAATAGGTTGAAAACAGGGCATTAGCAATTCGGGCACAAAAGGCATAAAAGAATTTGGAAACTAAGTACTGTGTACCTGAGATTTTCCTGTGCAGGCGCCTAGCGCCCAATATACCAGCGACTTTTATCCAACCTCCCGACCCATCAGCTCTCGAATTGCTAACAATATATATATATATATATATATATATATATATATATATATATATATATATATATATATAAATGAATCACGAAAATATGGAACGTGAGGAATATATAAATAAAGATAAAATCCACGAAGGAAATGGAAACACTGGAGTGCTGCGAGGCCTTTCGACACTTACGTCCTTTACTAAGTAAAGTTTTGCATTTACATATCCTTCCTGGATTTTATTTTTATTTATGTATGTATATATAAATATATATATACATACATACATACATACATATATATATATATATATATATATATATATATATATATATATATATATATATATATATATATCTCTCTCTCTCTCTCTCTCAGGACAGGGTGACAAGGAGATAGTCGGTCATCTGTAGGTGGTATTTATTTGCCGACGCGTTTCGTAACACATTGTTACATCATCAAGGCTAAAAAAGAAAATTTACAAATTAAAATACATGGAATAAAACTATCGACTTCAAGAGTCTCAACATACTATATAAAGGTACATTAAAACAAGTAAGTCGTTAGTTTTATTCCATGTATTTTAATTTGTAATTTTTTTTTTTTAGCCTTGATGATGTAACAATGTGTTAAGAAACGCGTCGGCAAATAAATACCACCTACAGATGTCCGACTATCTCCTTGTCACCCTGTCCTGAGATATGCTGTGGCCTGCTTGCGCCAACTACTTCTGTTTTATATATATATATATATATATATATATATATATATATATATATATATATATATATATATATATATATATATGCGTGTGTGTGTATGTGTATGCATGCATATACACACACACACACACACACACACACACACACACACACATATATATATATATATATATATATATATATATATATATATATATATATATATATATATATATATATATATATATATATATTCCATTTGCCGTTCGCAAGTGTTTTGCAAACACAGGAAAGAAGAATGACATAACGATACTGGGTTAGAAAGAGAATTTAACACTTGCGAATGAACAAGTAAGTATATGAAAAAGATATTAATCTCGTAAACAACTATGAAGATAGCTGCTTTTCAATACACAATACTCAATTTAAGCTCAGACGTTCCACTCTCTTCAGCTTATTTCCTAGAAGCTTCAGTTATCTTCTTCAGTATTCATCGAATTTTGAGAGCTTTTGCTTGAAATTTTGATTAGCTGATGGTTCTCATGTCGAATTCTTTAAAGGCAATGAAATGTCCAAGATGTATGCAAAAAACTTCGTTTCATCATTATATGATATTAATTGTTTTTGTAATATAACTGTTTTCTACCATTTGAACTATCTTCAAGGGAGGACATCCTTCAGGGAATTCCTACAGAAAGCTAGATCAATAATATACTAAACTCTTGCTTAGCTTTCTATACCGTAGACCTTTCTCCATGCATAAAAATACAAAGTGTTCCATTGTGCCTCTCTTATTCATTGGCAGCTGCCATACATTTGCATAAAAGTCAATTATTTGCTGAATTTCTGATGTTGATTTCAGCAAAATGTGAGCAATAGAAGAAAATCAACTAATTTTCTCACGTACTTTCTCTCATACATGCGATTCTCTGTCTGTCTGTCTCTGGTGCACCTGTGGCCAGTAAAGGAAATAATGACACTTGTCTGACCCTTGGGTATCTAATAAACAATTTGTACAACTCAGTCCGTGAATGCCGAGACCACAGAACAACACTTAGTCAAACTTATGGTCAGTGGTTGTCAAACTCTCAGCCAAGAATATATATCAAGCAGAGAAAACAAATCCTTTATGGATTTTTTATCACAATATTCCATAGTTTATTCAGTTGTTGATTTCTTAGGAGTTACCATATATTATGTTAGTCAGTCCAGTTCTGAGGTTTAAGAATGTTAACTCAGTGGTCTCTTTAATCTATAAATGATAGTAATAATAGCTCTCGAAGGCATACAGTCTTCCTCATAAGGAACCAATACACTGAGGAGATGACAGCTACACCCAGGCATATAGCTGTCAACATCTGTTATTTTCCCATTTCTAATCCCTGGATGACCTTCCCATTGCTCTTCAGCTACCCCTGCCCTTCCCTGCAGTCTTCCTGCTCTTCTTGGTTGCAAGCGTAATCCTTCGTTGGTCTGGATTATCCCCTTACTGTCCATTTTTGTTTTTTGTTTTGTGTATGTTCTTCTTAAGACTCTGGTATATATCAGAAGCGATCTTGTCCTCAGAATGACTACCCATATTGCCTTTCATCATTTTTCATAGCAATTGATGAGGTCGTTTTCTTGTTGTTGTATATGAAATCTGGTTTTTCCCAGTTGGTCTTGTGATTATGATTCCAGCAGTATTTGGGCAGCAACGATGCTTGCATGTGGCAGCGGATGTTCTGCTCAAGCTGGCTTGCTCCGTCCTTGCCTGATTTGCCCCTCTGACCAAATTTATTTTACGCAATTGTTACAAAAGGGGAGAAGAAGAGGGTCGTGGTCTACCTAGTACCTTGTGGCAATTGTGATAAAGTATATTTTGGTCAGGGTGGCAAATCGCGAAAGGAGAGAGCAAGCCAGCATAAGCAGAACATTTGCTACCACAATCAAGCGTAAGCACAGGCCAGACACTGTTAGAGTCAAAACCACAAGTTCAAAAAAAAAAAAAATAAATAAATAAAAAAAAATCATATACAACAAAAATAAAACATAGAGGGTGAGAAAACGATGGAGGGCGACATATGTAGCAATTTTAAGGAAAAGACTACTTTTTAGATTATATACCAGAGTTTTAAGAAGAATATGAACAAAAAGATGGGAAGGAAGGGATACCCAACATCAACGAAGGATTAAGCATACGATCGAGAAGATCAATAGGACTTCAGGGAAGGACTGGATGGGGTGTACATCAACGGGCAGGTCATCCCAGGGATCAGATAAATGAAAACAACAGATGTGAGGGGAGCACATGTAGTATATACCTGAGTGTAGCTGTTACCTCCTCAGTGCACCGGTACCTGATGAAGAATATTGTATATCTTCGAAATCTAGTACTTGGTAAATTGTATTTTGTACGTTAAAGAATCTGGATTTCAAACTATCCTAACATGAGTTGTAGGAATATATATATATATATATATATATATATATATATATATATATATATATATATATATATATATATATGTGTGTGTATACATACATACATATATATATATATATATATATATATATATATATATATATATATATATATATATATATATATATATATATATATATATATATATATATATATATATATATATATATATTATATATATATATATATATATATATATATATATATATATATATATATATATATATATATATATATATATATATATATATATATATATATATATATATATATATATATTTAAAGGACATTTATATGCATTTCACAGCTTCAATGCTTTAAGGTGTGATGAAAGAATTTTTGGAGCGAGATGGTACTGACCGAGCCGTCAGTTGCAAAATCTTTGTATTCAGCAAATAGTTTGATTCCTCAGCTCTCTGCGCGAGAAGCTCAGCAATATTGGCGATCAGGTGATCTCCGGAGCGTTATGTATATTTTTGAGTACGTGCGTTACTTTGATCTAGATTATGACAAAATCTGCCCTAAAAGTGAGTTTGATCGTTCATTAATGTGATAGAACTGCAGTTGTCCAGTCATAGCTTTGGAGTGGGTCCAGGCTTTGAAAATCGGCAGATCAGGTAGAGTCTCAAATCTCTGTTTTTATGGGAGAAAATTGAACTTGTGATTTTTACCATGACTTTCTGATCATTATGAACTTTTGAACTGGTGTGGGAGATTTAATATGAATATTCATACCTCTTTTATATTATTATTTTGTTG
>JANJGK010001772.1:92500-125000 GCA_039081455.1 Macrobrachium rosenbergii
TACATGAGATATAAACATATTCTGTGATGCTCTTCTGAGATGTGTGGATTATATAACTGTTTATCTACAATATCCAAATAGCCAAGAAACATTCAAGAAATCTGGAACAAATAATGCAATAAAAAATTGTTTGGCAGTTTTCAAAAACAAATATTACCCTGAGAATTGTAACATCAGGTATCCTACAACAAACTTATAATTAGGACTAGAATATTTGTGTTCTAATTCAATATATAAGAAGGACTGTACTATTTGTGTTCTAATTCACTATATGAGATTGCCAGGAAATCTTTCCAGCTGGAACACCAACGCGCAAAAGGAAACTCTGCACTGAAAAAAACTTTATAAATTGACGTAGAAGCCAATTCATCACCAACGCACACAGCCCAAATCTTCCCAGGGGATAAAATCGTGTTGCTCTTCCGGGGAAACGTGAAACGACTTTCTACGTCCATTTTCACGTGGAAAAGATTCGAAAGAATTTCCATTATTCGGGATTACTTCCGGAAATCCCTGGAACTTTGTTGTTCATCACAGACATTCGGATGAAGGAGGACTCTGTTCCGGACGGTTCTTAAACACTCTGATGAGAGAAGTTAAACGTCGTTTCGAAAGAATGTGTCAGTCCTTACAGGTTGCAATATCTTCTTGTTCATAGGACACGCCGCTATTACAGTAAGATTTTGTTTATAAGACACGCCACTGTTAATTTCATTTCACTGAAAATAAGACGTTTTTATTATTCTGTCTCATATTTTGACGTTGTAAATTATAATTCTTTATATGATTACTTTCTCAGCTGAATTCAACTTCTGATTTGTCCACTTTATTTCTTAATAGACTTATTTCATCAAGTGGTAGGTCTTATATTAAGTTTCCAGTAATCATCGGGAAGCTATAATAATAATAATACTAATAATAATTAATTTTATTTCAGCTCAAAGCCATATACATGGATTTTACAAAGTAGAGTCAGTAACATACACGATCTAGATACATGAGATAACATGATAAAACATGATAACTCGGCAATATCCACACAGTTGCTGAAGAAGTATAAGAATAGTATTCAGAGTAATGGTAATGACAGTAATAATATTGAGAATAGTAGTATAAAAACATAACAAAATATTATGATTAAAAACACAGTTTGCATACAATTAATTTCTAGCTAGGGACCTAAGGTGGTTACAGAAGTCAGACCCAGAAGGCTGAATACGAAAATTGAAAATAGCAAAACTCTACAATGATATTAATCACAGTAATAATAAAAAAATACCAATAATAACAATAAACGTAGAAATAATAATAATAATAATAATAATAATAATAATAATAATAATAATAATAATAATAATAATAATAATAATGACAGATTCTGGAGATGACAATTCATAATTGCAAAAATAAAGAATAAGTCAGTTAAGGAACAGACGCCTCATTATCTCATCTTTTCCACAGTTTAGATCTTCTTGCCTCACTGCTCAGGATGCTTCGTATGAGCGAATTGCTGATGTTTCTCAGTCGGGTGATCCGACTGGACATTTTTCGCCTCACAATGGTTTTTAAATTATTCAGGCGGTTTTCTATGAACATTTGCGTGGCGGAGCGATAGCGAGGAGTGTTTGTGAAGCGTCTCAGAATTTCATTGTGAACAATAGTGATACGTCTCATGGTCTCTCGGGTATAGTTCGTCCAAAGGGAATACCCACAAATATTGTAGCAATACGAGCGGAAGAGCAGCGGTTTCATGTCTCGGTGACAGAAGGCAAGCCTTCTTTCAATAATGTTGCCGGTTTGCACATAGTTTAGGACGCCTCTGTTCTACGTCTGCCGTATCTTTTAGGTCGTCTGTGATAATGTGGCCCAGATACGGAAATCCGTGCTTGAATTCCAGGCGATTATTTCCGAGGAAAGTTAGTGCTTCTTCTATATGCTTAAGCGATCTTGGGAGCAGCGACACACTGGGTCTTGGTTACGTTGTATAGGATATCAAATTCCTCTGCATATTGGCGGCAAGTGCCGATGAGTCGCTGGAGACCTTGCACTGATGGGGAAATCAGAACCGTATCGTCGGCGTAGCAGAGGTTGTTTATTATTGTTTCGTTGATAGTGCATCCGATTGAGTGTGAATTCAGTTTGACATTCAGGGTATATGTGGACGTATTAAACAGGTATGGAGAGAGAATGCCCCCTTGCCGGTGCCCGTTTAGGGAGCCGAAGCCGTACAACAATACATTACCCCATTTAGCCCATGAGACAGAATTGCTGTGTGGTAAACCAACAACATAAAATGCCAATTAAATATAGAGGTGTACCTCGTTTGTGTAGCTTCAGGAAGAGCTTCAGGTAGTTTACTCTGTCAAATGCTTTTCTCACATCTACAATACATATAAAAATAGGAGAGGCTGACGATAGGTAACAGTTCAGCAATTCTTTTAGGATGTAGATGCAGGTGTCGGTTGAGTGGTTTGCTTTAAAGCCGAATTGGTTGTCAGTACTGTGCAGAAAGGGGAGAAGTCTCACCAGAAGAACGGACTCAGTATCTTGGACGCATTTGTAGTAATTACAATCGGGCGATAATTGCCAGGGTCAGCTGCATACTTTAGCTTGTTCTGTTGACATATGATCCGGGCGCAGGTTTTTTTCTGGGGAATAGAAATACATTTAGGGAGTAAGGGATGAGTTGGAGGTGGTTATCAACCCTTTGGGCTACATTCTGTTTGCCAATCTAGGCTGTCCTATTTTCAGGGAATTGCTCTCTGAGGGTAACCATGAATTTTGGTGTAAAAGTGACACTGCAGCACCAAGAATGCTTGCATGACCACATGATTTTATGTATTTTTTGTTATTCTGTAGGAACACTCCAAACATTTTTGGTCATATATGCATTCTTTTCTCCTCTACTCTTGGTGATCGAGGAACTTGTGCTTGACCAACAATGTTGAAGGGGAAGGAATTAATAAGGGTTGCTCTGCCTTAGCCTACAAGCCTTTGGGACTGAGGCCCAGAAGAGGGCATTCCGCTCTCGTACTTCTGGTCCATTTGGTACATCTTGAAGCCCTATACAATACAAAGAGGAGACTGGCAGGTGGAACACGGGCACAGCATGTCCTTCCTGGTGCTGTTCATATAGTACACATGTCTACATGTCCGTTTCCCATAGAAATCGTCGAATAAGAGGGTTATAAAACATACTTTCCCTCGTCAGTGATGTACGATCCTCATATGCCTCTGTTTTGTGAATGCCAAATGCTGGAGGGATAGTAGCAGAATTGCCAGGAGCTAGATCATCCACTGGGCTGTCAGGAATTGGGATGCCATGCAATTCCAAGGTCTATGCAGGTACTGCACGCCATAGGATGAAGTCCCCAAATAGCCAGTCGTCAATGATGGAGTTCAAGAACATACAATATGTGACCTAATGGAGCTGTACGAATGTTAATTCCTTGCAGTCTATCACTTCTTTGCAGTACAATTAAAACATGTATGTTAACATCTTCTGTGTTCATTTTGCAGGAGAAGAAAGTTTATTAATATCTTTAATCAGTTCACTCTCTTACTGGTGAAACTATATTATCTGCTTCCCTAATACATTGGATATACTCTATTACTGGAAATAAGTATGGCATGGTGAAATGCTTCTTCATCTCCTATCGGTACATATGCTGCCCAGTTTTGGCTCGCTGGAAGTATCACTGGGAGGATTCTTATTCCCAAATTTTTAAATGCTTTTGATGGCCTCCTTTGTAGTAGAAGAGTGTCTTGCTTTTCAGTTAGGTGAAGTTATACTAATTGTCCAAGAAAACATAATGCCACTTTTACACGTTAAATTCAAACAATGCAAAAACTACTTAACAAAGCATGCGGCTTTCTCTCTTATTAATTATTAAGTTATAACCACCGTGAACTTCATACACAATGTATGATTTTTTTTACATATTTGTCTGATTTTCTTGGATATTAAACTTTAAAAAAAACTCCATTTGGATACAAACATTATTTTGTCCAAAGAGATGTTTTGTTCTGGAACATACAAATTGTAATACAAATGCTGTTTATACCCCGATCCTCGGAGCATTAAGCAATTCTGTTGCAGTTATTTTCTGGCACAACTTGTTTACAGAATGAGTTAAATAATTTTATCTTAACTGGAAATGGTTGTTTGATGCTTATTGTAGGAGAGAAAATTGGCATCAAGCACACCTTCTTCTGAGACCAATATACACATTCCCTGGGGAATTATACCACACCCATCAAACTATGGATACCCATATTATGGAGAGCATCCTCTATGCTGCATTCCATCCAATCAGAGGTAATCCTCTGCTGCAGGATGTCCTTTCAGCACCTGGAATGCTCCTTTATTTCCCCATGAGGTACCACAGAAGTACAGCAGTGAAAATTAAGTGCATGAACCCCAAAGAAGTCGTTGACCTTAGCACTGTCACTCCTGTACAGGCAGTCAAGTTAAGCACTTTGGTGGGGGACTTTTAGGTTCACGAACCAGCCCTCTCTTTCACTGAAGGTAGCGGTAGAGGTTACAGAAAAAGAGGTTGATGCAGAAGATGTAGAAGCAGAAAAGGGTAAAGAAAAGAGTAGAAGCAGAAAAACCACGGGGGAGAGACGTAGAAGCAGACGTGATATATTATTAATAGAGTCATACATTAGTCCTCTCCTACGACATCATTCATACCTTCTTTAACTTTTGTTCCAACGTGGCTAACAGCAATTTGTGTGTTTACCTTACTTAATCCACAATCTTGCCTCCTTTGTCGGTTACTAATAAAAAAAATTCATCCCTATCATCTTCATTGTCCTTTAAAACAATGCTGAAACATTTGAGGATTCTCCGGTTAGAGGAAGTTTTCAGATTCAGAAAACTCCAACAAGTGAAACCTATTGCATGTTGTACGGCACTCACTTGGAATGTTGGTTGATGTTGCATGCACTTTACCCTTGAACAATAGAGCTCTTTTATACTTTCGTATTTTGCAGTAATTACACCAATCCTCTACACAAATTATGTAAAAACTCCCAAAAAATTAAATGATGGATGCTTGCAACAGTGAATTTTTCTAAGAGATTACAGATTGCACATCATTTCAAGTGGAGCAAATTGGAGACTGAGGTTAAACCTCATCCATGCTGAAAACTTTAGAGGCATAAACTCCACTCTATACTCCTAAGCTGAAGCTTGTGCATTCTATTATATTATCCGGCAGTTTCTTTGTAGTGATGCACGTCATGGATTTATATATATATATATATATATATATATATATATATATATATGTATATATATATATATATATATATATATATATATATATATATATAAATATATATATATATATATATATATATATATATATATATATATATATATATATATATACATATACATATATATATATATATATATATATATATATATATATATATATATATATATATATATATATATATATATATATATATATATATACATATATATATATATATATATATATATATATATATATATATATATATATATATATACATATATATATATATATATATATATATATATATATATATATATATATATATATATATATATATATATATATATATATATATATATATATATATATATATATATATATATATATATATATATATATATATATATAAATATATATAAATATATATAAAATATATATATATATATATATATATATATATATATATATATATATATATATATATATATATATAAATATCTATATATATATATATATATATATATATATATATATATATATATATATATATATATATATATATATATATATATATATATATATATATATATATATATATATATATATATACATATATAAATAAACAGATAGATAACTAGATTCTTTAAACAACTGTGTCGTATCATTATGCAGCTTTAACCATTAACCGCGAAAATAAATCCTCTCGGCTGTTCTTTCCATGAAGGTAATGAGAAATTGTTCGACCTGGGAAAAGCAATTCTCTCGCAGTCTCCAAGGGGCATCTAACACAAAGGGAGAAGATCTATTTCCAGTATTTGCAGCTAATAGCTTCGTTATCCGGGCGTTTTGCAATAAGCTCAGAGACATTGAAATCGGGTTCTTCTTAATCCGAAGGCGTTGAGACTTCCATTCAGTCATTCGTAAGACATAAAAAAGATTTATTTTGCTTCTTGGTATTTTGGGTTTATTTCAAGCCATGTACATTTGAAACCCCAACAAAGAAATATATTGAAAGGCAGTGCAACAGATGGCGAAATTTGCTTTAATTTCAACCTTGGTGTATTGCAAAAAATAATAAAAACATATTGAAATTATTTAATCATATTCCTGATTAGCGACCTAAATTACCACCAAAGAGAAAAGCAGTCATTCGCAGAGCTGCTGAGTCTTGGAAGGTAAAATGCTACAGTATTATCTGTGAGATGAATAACAACGAAAGGAAATTTTTAGTCGAATCTAAAGCTGTTTATTTGAATAAAGTTAATGTTTTATTTAGCAGTCATATAAAAAAAAAACTCAAAATAAGTATATTCCTCTTTCATTTTACGAAGCGATAAGTCATTAGACAGACTTCAGATACACTGTGCCATTGGACTTTTCAGGAAACATTCGTTCGTCAATAAAGGATTTGTAAACCCTGATATCAAAGAACGTTCAAAACAGAATCTCCATCCACAGAAAAGTATTCAAATAAAGACTTCATTTGAAAACAAACGGACATTGAATATATTAATGCCCTGTGACGTCAAGCGAGGGAGGGAAAAGTTAACTTATCAATCGTCATATTGCTCTTCTGCAAATTGTGCTTCTTGCTGTACAAGCAACACTGACCCCGATTATCACCCACTTTCAATAATGCAGTCAACGGCTACGATTTTGCTTGTGAAAAGCGCGATTTTCAATACCTGATTCGCCGATTCCTCAAGTCACAACCTGGTGGGGTTCCTCTGTTTAAGCAACATGACCCACAAGATCGTATGTGGATACGTTTAAAGATTGTTTTAATTAAATATGAAGCCCAGTTTCTTGTATTTTTTCGTTTGTATCAAAGTTTTATAAAGTTAGGGTTCTATTTTCTAAAGTTACTTTCTTATCTATCCTGCTATTTTTATATATCAAATTTGTCGCCATAGATTTATCTGAATTTATTTGCTATTGTTTTTTTTTTTTCTCCTAGTTTCATATTTATTCTAAATATGGGACGTTTACTCGGGTAATTTGTTTTGCGAATACGTTGGCTTACTGCTTGGCATATACTGTAAATGTTATACAACTCTTGATCAATGATAAGACACAAATTAAAGAAACTCTAAGCGATGATGGAACAAAACAAATATAACCCCCAAAAATCAGAAGGAAATCCCACAGGGAAAGAGAGTTCCAGATTCCTCTATGACAAGTTCTGAAAGAGGCTTCGTCTCTTGGAACCTCATTTCTGCTAACGGAAGTCGTGCTATTAATTGTTATGCAACTGAAGAGACTTATCCTGCAACATCAGCTTCGTCTTTTACAGGAAACTGCCATTGGGCCATTGGCAACATACAAACCAGTAATCATAAAAGTATGAAAATGAATGACAAACGGAATACTAAGACTAACAAGGAGATAGGAGCAAATGATGAACCAGGAGTCCCTGGACAGCAGTTGAACTGAAATTTGAAATCCAGTAATAAATTGCAGAATTTGAAACGAAGATAATTTCTGTGACGGGTACTTAATGATTATCTTATTTCAATCAGTTTGATATACAGTAATATACTTTGGTAAAGTATTATTATTATTATTATTATTATTATTATTATTATTATTATTATTATTATTATTATTATTATTATTAAAACTGAACATGTATTCTATTTAAACGAGCCAAAAAAAGAGATCAGCTCGCTGTATCAACCTTCCAAACAAAGTAATTCTCGTAAAGTAAATAAATAAATAAATGAATAAATATAAATATATATATATATATATATATATATATATATATATATATATATATATATATATATATATATATATATATATATATATATATATATATATATATATATACACACGAGCAAGCGACGAGAACTGTAAAGAAAAGCTCAGGCGGTTCTTTCAAGTTATGAGTATTTTGTCTCGGTTGGTTGTGTATGGATAATATGTCCACGGCAGATTGTCTCTTTTTTTTTAACTGAAAGATCAGCTTTGTGCTGTAATGTACCCCGGGGGAGTTTTATAGGTATTCATACCCCAAGTAGGATTTACGTGGGATCCACTCGAAGACTTCTAAAAGTGTAAATAGATCCTCAGAAGGGGTAAGTCTTCGGACTCGGGTAAAATAATATTGGAAATCTACGAAACTTTGTAAAACTTCTCTTGGAAACATAAATCTCTGCTTAACTGGACAAACTTCAAACCAGCTCGAACGACCAATACTCGAGTCTTTAATGAATAAACAACTTGTTCCGCGATTGAACATTCAAACATCGGCTGTTCCTTTGTACTTCTCATAACCATGATAGTAATAATATTTTCGTTGTTTTGTTTTTATTTCTTATCTCACTTTCTCTTTTTGTGCCATACTGACAGATTGGTTCCATTCCCTTCAATATATTTTTTTTAATGTAGTTGTAACCTTTAATGATTGTAAAAAAGTTTTATTTTTTCTGCGTGTTTTTTTTTTATTTTCTATTAATTTTGATTAATTTCTCAGTGTTTTGCCTGTTCCTCGGTGTCCTTTGTATAAAATTTTCCTTTCTAGTCGATTTTCACGTTTTCATACTTTGAATTTGCTCTTGTGTACTTTTTTCTGTGATTTTTTTCTTTTTATTTCAATTCTAGAACCCCTGGATTCCGAAACATTGGGAACAATTATGTAATAAAACCATTCGATAGTTTTCCTGTCTGCCTTTCTGTCTTATGTATGTATATATATATTATAATTTTCAAGAAGTCGCTGCACAGAGCGCCTCCCCCCTCCCCCCCCAACCTAATTTACCCTTTGTTTATTGAGAGTAGAGTCGTCGCCGCATAGCCGGTAGTAGTTGACCTAGATATCAGAGCAAAGTTATCAACATTTCGATCTGTCCTTCTTTTTACCTGGAACAGATATTGAGATGACACGGGGTAAAAAGGCAAAGATACGAGACTGAATGCCGCTCCCTCAAGCAGCTCAGCCTAACTAAGCTGCTTAAAACAACCTTTCTAAAGGCAAATTAAGCCTCTGAATTGTTTGTCCGCAGGATACCTGGGAATCAGTCGCAGCAGTTTGCCCTTTAGAAAGTTATCGGAATGCCAGTATTTCACCTCTGTCCTTGTGCCAGTTTATCCAGTGCCATTTCCAGTGTCCTGTGTTCAAATGTAAAGTGGTCATTCATTCCTCGAGCCCTTGGCACCCTCAGTGCAGACTCGAGTCCTATTCTGTGTTATATTTTCCTTTACTGGTGGGTAATGTGTAAATCTCTCTTGCAGAGGGACCTATTCACAGTGGACTCATCTTGGACTGTGCCTTGCCCTTAGTCAAGACTCCAGTAGAAGGATCTTCAGGCGTTGCAAGACCTTTAACATTTTACTTACCCATTTTCCTTCTAATGCTTTCTTTGGTAAATATAATTCTCTAATCTATCCCAAGTATTTACGTAACATTTCCTTATGAAGTAGAGCCTTCAGCTCCTAAAATCATCCCTTGTTCTTTGTTCGTTATGATTTTCCTTTAAGCAAGTCAGAACTCCAAGGCCAGTTAAATAAAGTTTCTGTTGCCGGCCTGTAAAAATACCATAAACCCAGGGAAATACATATATATATATATATATATATATATATATATATATATATATATATATATATATATATATATATATATATATATATATATATATATATATATATATATATATATATATATATATATATATATATATATATATATATATATATATATATATATATATGTGTGTGTGTGTGTGTGTGTGTGTGTGTGCGCGCGCGCGCGCGTGTGTAGATAAACAAAGAAATGCTTCAGAACAACAGACGAAAAAGTAACCAAAAAAGCCACTGGACGGAGGGAAGTAATATCGGATGTGGTAAATGGGTCCCTTACTTTTTATTAAATAAAGACCAACTGGCCTTAATCCAAACTTAGTTTCAGACAGCCACCACATTACAGCTGACCTACTTAGGGGAAATGGACGAGCAAACAGTGTTGTTTGGAATTCTTAAACAGAAAATCTAGAGTTCTTAAATATTATGTACAATTTACATACTTCCTTTGTGATTAATATTTTTTAGGTTAATAATCCTAATTTAATATCCTTATTTTCATTACAACTTTCTTTCATAAATCTTGAACATTTATGATAATATCCAGCATACTATTTGAATATACAAGATTTTAGCGGCTCTCCAGTGGATCAGGCTGTTCTCTTAAACATGAAGAAAATAGTTATGTCGAGTATATATTGTACATTTTTTCATTTCAGTTTTCTTTCTAGTTCTCTATTTTAACCTATATACAGTAGGATTGGTCATATAATTTAGTCGAGTTTAATATATAAATACATCCTTTGGTATAGTTGTGAGAGTCTTTGTAAGGTCCTTGTTTAATATATACATATATATACTGTATATGTATATATATATATATATATATATATATATATATATATATATATATATATATATATATATATATATATATATATATATATATATATATATATATATATATATATATATATATATCAATTCTTCGTCTGTGGTAGGATATTTAATATCTTGCCATTTTTCCTCATTACATTGATTTTATCATCAAAGCATGCATTTCTTGACTTCAATGCTGTGACCAGAATAGAAATACACATATGCATAAATATTGGAAGGTGTCCTGAGTTCAGTTGATTTAAACCCATTATTCCAGTTATATCTTCAGGAACCCCAAAATGTAGGTTCCATTAATTTCCCACCTCCACAATAAACTTTCTCGATGGCAATTAAATTACCGTTAATGCTGTGCATTTTCGTTTCCTGGCCAAATGAGTTTGTCATCGATATATTTTGTCCATATTACGTTTTCTGGAATTATATTGCTTAATGTTATCCTTTGGAAAAATTAACTTTCATGTTAATTAAAATGGTTGACAGTCTATTTCCAAGGGCTATAACAAAATGTTGGTTGCAACATTTCCCCTTGAAATATGGTATTTCATCGGTATCATGACCAGCAGTCTTATGTGCAGGGCGTGCGATAAAAATTCATTGATTAATCAATAAGCGCTTAAGTAAACAATTAATCAGTATTTATCAGTGTAGTCTACCCATACATGTTTTGCTATAATTTTTAAATTGCTATATTATTCATCGTTCTCTGATACTTTGGAAAGCAGATAAGTAGTGTGTTATAAACAAAAATAATAGAACTAATAAAAGTAGTATGATTAATTAAACTATGAATAAACGGTTGCATCGCCAGACAATTCAAAGTCAATCAATCACTTAGCCAATCCTCCCATCACTTCTCGGCTGTATTTTCTCCAACTCGTCTTCCTCTGTTCTCTACGAGTAGGTAAGTAACCTCTGAGCAACTGGAATCTTTTACCAGTTTTTGCTATCCATTTCACCAATCCATATCTTCATGTCTCCTGCTATATCAACTGTTCTACTTCTCATTGTACTGCGCATATAACTCATCTCTAGTATTTCAATCTATCCCTTTTTCATTTGCCTTCAGCATTCGCAGTTTTACTTCAGTACAGATTTGGCTCTGCAACCTTTTTACACAATCCAGCTTCTGCTCATATCCTCCTTTTCCCTCTGTTCTTATAGACACTGCTGTCGTCCTTGCTTCTATTATTCTATTATTCCTTTCTCTTACCCATGGTTATTTACTCCCAGTTATATATAGTATATATAAGTATACATACATATATATATATATATATATATATATATATATATAGTATATATACATATATATATAATATATATATATATATATATATATATATATATATATATATATATATATATATATATATATATATATATATATATATATATATACATATATATATAATATATATATATTATATATATATATATATATATATATATATATATATATATATATATATATATATATATATATATATATATATATATATATATATATATATATATATATATATATATATATATATATATATGTATGTATGCATACACGCACATGAATCACTTTAATTTTTCATATCACAAATTTTACGAGTAGCAGATTCCCTTCAAAATTAAAAGACAGACTGAAGATGTATTTAAACTCCACTGTGAAGGCCTCTTAATTCCTCGTTCCTTCTTACTCGGGTTTTCATTAGAGATGACGATTGAGGATGGTTTATGAATATGTAAATTGGGGAGTGTCGTCGAACCGAAATTGATTATGGAAGTAATGGCACGGAAATCGAGATTTAAACGAGGGGAGAGAGAGAGAGAGAGAGAGAGAGAGAGAGAGAGAGAGAGAGAGAGAGAGAGAGAGAGAGAGAGAAACGGGGGTGGGTGATAAGTGGTGAGGCGAAAGGGGGCTGAAGGCCGCTATTCATATGTTATGCTACAAAAATGTAATCGCCCAAAATAAAGTGATGACTTTCTTGCAAAACTACTTTAATTGAAAATTTTGACAAGAAACCGAGACTTGAAGAGAAAGAAAAGGAGGGGTGCAGGAAGATGCCGTTTAAGAAATTATTTTTAAGAAGTAAAAGTGGAATTAATGGCAAAATGGAAGTACACGATATGAATTCGTGAGATGTATTTCCCCAAGGTTCCCTCTTAAGAAGAGTACGAAACTGCTTTGAAAGGATATAATTGGCAATTATGGAATCTCATCAACAACATATAATTATATGTTGTTGATGCGATTCCATAGGATATCTTCCTGTAAGATCGTTACAGCTAGCATCTGTCTGTCTGTCTGTCTGTCTGTCTGTCTGTCTGTCTGTCTGTCTGTCTCTCTCTCTCTCTCTCTCTCTCTCTCTATGCATCTGTCAGTTATGTTGGCTGTATTTCCTTTCTCTCTCCCTGAAAATAGGCAATTCAGTTCATAGCCTCTGTCTATCTATTTATCTATCTGTCTATCTATCTATCTATCTATCTCTCTATCTATCTATCTATGTATACGTATTTGTCCGTGTATTTTTTCACAGCCTTTCTGTTTCTAAACAATTCTTGAGGGGTGAGACTGCTGGCGCCACACCATTTTCTTTTTCCCAGTAGATGCTGGGACCCATTCACAGTGTAGTGGTTCGCGGACCTAGCAAACATGAGCGTAGGGCCCACCTCTACTTTTCAAGTTTTGTCATATTATTTTACACTAATCCGTTTTTGAGTGTACGTGTTTGGGAACAACTGTACAAAATGTGCATGTACTAGAATAGAGGCGCAAATACTTGAGAAGGAGCTCATGATTTTTTTAAGATTAACATTTTGACTATGCAAACTGTGTATTTTATCAAGGATGAAGTATAATTATCTTTCCTTTAAATCCTCTTATAAAGTCTTGTGAACGTTATTCTCATGGATACAAAACTGTATAGTTTTTCTTACGCACATACTGAACAATAAGGGCTTTCGTAATTTAAATGTTTATCCGTTTTAGCCCTATTTTGACGCAAACCGAACCCTAGAAAGCTTTTCATTTCTGTCGTCTTCGTGCTTCAGAAATTCGAGGTAGTTATTATTCTCTTCGGTTATTATAACTCCACTTATTTACTGTGTTCTTTTTTCCTTTCTGTCGTGGTATTCTTTTTTTGGCTGTATACTCAAATATCAGTAGCTTTACTGTGATTAAACGAGGATATAATTAAGGAATGTCTTATCAACTTGGTTACATTATTCTTTAAATAACATGAAACAAAGTGCGAATAAGTTTCCGTCAGTCTTAGTAATAATATTTATAGTTACAAACCAGCATTATTCGGGTATGTGATCTCCCTGATGCTTATTTAGATCAGTGGATCACAAGAGTTGCTTCAAAATTTCCTTTTATTTAAATTAAAATGAATTTATCCACTAACTGCAGGTTTTAAAGAGTTTGTTAAGTCAACTAGTGGACATTAATTCACAAGGTTTTCACTTTTCATCTCTTTGTTGAAAGACTGAATAGGCTATATGATAAATGGCAATATAAAAAAAAAATGTTCATTTAATAAGGTGTTGAGAGAGAGAGAGAGAGAGAGAGAGAGAGAGAGAGAGAGAGAGAGAGAGAGGGAGAGAGAGAGAGAGAGAGAGAGAGAGAGAGAGAGAGAGACAGCGATGAAGTTAAAGCTAACAAAATTCATGTTTTTGTATTATCTTTAATTATCATGAAATGTGCTCCACTTAGGAGCTATTCCATTTTAGTGCCAATAAGGCTGACTTAGGTGAAGTGTAATTGTTTTAATGAATTTAACTGCTAATTCGTAAACTGTTATGCTTGGCAGAACGTTAATTTCAAGCAGCAGCCCATACGAGAGAAATGAAAAGGGTAATAACAATATTCACAACTAAATTTCACAGACAATTACGACGTTTCGCTATGTGAGGTGGGTCTTGCTATGACGAAAGAATGCTCACAACTAATATTTCATTTAACTACTGCTGAAATGGGGATGAACTCATTTTGTAGAAAACGTCTACCACATGCGCCATTTCCGGCATCTTTTCAAAAGGCTCTTCAGTTGTCCATCACACGTACTTGAACACACTGTGCCAGCCATCTGTCTTGCATGCCCTCTCTCGCTTTCTGGGTGATGAGGCTCATCCTTTCTAAGTCCCCTTTCTCTTAATGTATTCGGTGCTTTCCAAGTCTTCTTCCCTTCCTTCCTGACACTTACGCATTGTACACTCTTTTTCACAAGCCTATCATCCTTCATTTTTCTACGTGAGAGCAAACCACCTCAAAACAAAATTTATCCTTTCCCTTGCATTAATCTTATTGGCAATTCAAGGTCCTGTTAGCCTAATAGTACCTAGTTTTCTGAATGAAAAGGAAAAGGCTTTCCTTTAACTGGTGTGTAAGGTGGTATCTTAGGGCAATTGGAACTCGCTTTATGAGTGAATTTCCTAGTTCTTTTGGTTTGGGCTACAAACATAAATTGTGAAGTGAGTTAACATGCCACGAAGAACAGAAGGAACGACGGAAATTATGAGATGGAAATCTGATTCCTGCAAACAAGGCAATTAAATACGAGAGCGAGTACGAGAGAGAGAGTATGAAAGGGATGGAGAAATAAAAGTTAATTCATGCATACCGGAAGCGAGAGAGAGAGAGAGAGAGAGAGAGAGAGAGAGAGAGAGAGATAGAGAGAGAGAGAGAGAGAGAGAAGGGGCTCGAAGGTGGATAAAGGTTATCGAGCAGCCAGGCAGCAATCATGCTGAGGGGAAAACCACCGTTAAGTGCTGCAGCAGACAAGGAAGAGGGCGTGGCTCAAGAACTTATTTAGAACAGTCACGTCACAAGTGTGAAAGTAAATGGATCGTGATGGCTTCTTAATTTCGCACTTGTGTCCAAGGCTGGTGGTGACAAGTGATTCCAAATAGTAGGCAGAAGCTGAGAAGTTAAGAGGTCACTGTGACGACTGGAAATGTGAATATATTTGGTGAAACTACCACTATATATATATATATATATATATATATATATATATATATATATATATATATATATATATATATATATATATATATATATATATATATATATATATATATATATATATATATATATATATATCTTCTTCCCCCAATCCCACCTCACCCATATCCCTCCTCACCACATCCATCCATCTGATCCGTTGACGCCCCACACTCCGCCTCCCCATCACTGGCATGTTCTTAGCTCTCTTGATCGGTTCCACCTCCTCTCTTCTTATTACATGGCCATAGTATCTCAAACGAGCTTCCCCAGCCTTCTCCTTTACATTACATATACCACACATTCTTCTTATATCTTGACTCTCCCTCCTTTCCAGTAGTGATATTCCAGCAATCCATCTCACAATCCTCATCTTGGTTCTTTCCAACCGTCCCTCCTCTTTCCTCTTAAGTGCCCAGGTTTCCGCCCCATACAATAGTACGGGCCTCATAACTGTCTTATAAATCTTCATTTTGAGCCTTAATGGCACTTTCTTGTCTAAAACAACTCCAGCTACTTCTCTCCATTTTTGCCATGCTTCTTTCACTCTGTCTCACTTCTTTCTCGGTGCCTCCCTCTTCTGTTATTATTG
Organism: Macrobrachium rosenbergii; assembly: GCA_039081455.1. Taxonomy (NCBI): domain Eukaryota; kingdom Metazoa; phylum Arthropoda; class Malacostraca; order Decapoda; family Palaemonidae; genus Macrobrachium; species Macrobrachium rosenbergii. Next base: position 108,783 of record JANJGK010001772.1, read on the forward strand.
ATCCCAAATAGTTAAACTCATTGTTCTGCTTTAGAACTGTATCATCTTCCACTTGAATGTTTACTTCATGTCCTTCTCTACCACTACTCATCAGCTCTGTTTTTCTAATGTTCACTTTAAATCCTTTCCTTTCTAGGGCTCCTTTCCATGCTAAAAACGTTTCTTGCAGTTTTTCTTCTGTGTCTGCTATAATGACTAAATCATCAGCAAACAACAGATCCCACCATTCATCGTTGTTCCTTAATTCTGATGTCAGTGTGTCTATAACGACGAGGAACAAGAATGGACTCAGAGCTGATCCTTGATGGAGGCCCACCTCTACAGGGAATGTCTCAGTCTCCCCATATTTTGTTTGTACAGTAGTTCTTGCACCCTCGTACATCATCTTCACTAACCTTACCAACTTCTCTGGTACTCCTCTCTTTCTCAAACACCAATAGACTACTCTTCTTGGTACCCTGTCATACGCCTTTTCAAGACCCACAAAACACTTGGACTTGTCTTACTATAAAAACAGCATCCACTGTGCTCTTTCCTTTTTTAAAACCAAACTGTTGCTCATGTATATCTATCAGCTCTCTCAACCTTCCTTCTACTATTCGTTCTAGTATCTTGAACAGATGCTCCAAAAGCTTTATTCCTCTGTAGTTCCCACAGTTTAACACGTCTCCTTTCTGTTTATACATTTTCATCATCCAATTATTGCTCCAGTCCCTTGGCATTTCCTCTAGATCCCAGATCTTTTCCAATAGTGTGTGCACCTACTCTTTGCCTAGATTTCCCATGCTTTAATCATTTCTATTGTTACCTCTGATTTTCCTGCAGCTTTATTTACTTTTCCTTTCTTTATAGCATTCTCGACTTTACTCACTCTGATGCTTGCTATTGGTCCTTCCACTGCAGGAACATTTTCAAGTTTTTCACACTCATTCTCATTGTGTAATAGTTGTGAAAAATAGTCTTTCCATCTTCTCCTGACCACCTCTCCCTCAATTAAGATATTTCTCGCTTTTGCAATTCTGTACATTATTTTTCTCCCTACAGTGTTCCCATCTTCTCATACCATTCTCTCCTGGCTTCTCCGTTTGCAATCGCTACCACTCTCTTTATTTCCCTCTTTGACCGTCTATACTCATCTCTTGTTTGGTAGTTGTTATCTTCTCCCCACCCCCTCCTGGTTATACTCTTTTCCTTCACGGCTGTTTGAACCTTTTGATTCCACCATCGTGTTTCTTTTTCCTGTTGCTGCTTACCACTTGTCCTCCCACACACCTCTGCTGCTGCTGGCACCGCAATCTCTTTCATATCATCCCATATCTCCTCGGGCGATTCTGACATTCCACTCACATATTTCTCTTCTCTGGCTCTTTCCACTTTACTTCTGAACTCTCTTGCCTTCTCCCCCTTCAGCTTCCAAGGAATACACACACACACACACACACACACACACACACACACACATATATATATATATATAAATATATATATATATATATATATATATATATATATATATATATATATATATATATATATATATATATATATATATATATATATATATATATATATATATATATATATATATATATATATATATATATATATATATATATATGACAATTTCCGATTAGCGTGGATTCTTTAAACTTCATATGCCTTATATTTTAGGCACAAGGTGTTTATTTAGATAGGATTTGTCTGCAAATGAATAAATGATAATAGTATGGCTCAAATTAAAAAAAAAAACATTGAACAAATAGTTCAAATAATTTTTCACTTTCACTTCATAACTTTCAATTATTTTATCGTTTGATTCAATTCTTTTATTGACAACTCTTACTTTTCGTCTGTTATTCTGTCACACTCTTTTCCAGCAGCAGTTCTCTGCATATTCATGGAGGATCTCGTATTGAACTGGTTCTAGTCGCGGATTAGAGCTGCGAGTGTTGCTGGGGGAAGTTCCTGATTGCACAAGCTTTGTAAATATTCCTTCTTGCTTTTGTTTTTGCTTTGAAAATGTTTCGAATTTAATTTCTATCAAATGTTGCTATAAAATAAACGCTTTATTCTGAAGTCTTTTGCTTTTAGAAATAATTTTTTTTTCCAAAAAATAGACGGTTAGTCAAGAAGGAAAATTAGAATTCGTAAAACAAGCAGTTCTAGTGAATACTTACCACAACTCGGGCCTTGCTAACTTTTACTTCATGTCTAATAACACAAGCTTCTTGAATGAACGCTGCTTTCTGAAGTCACTATGGCATGATTTCCATCAGATAGCATTGCTTAAAAAGCAGAGCGTGAATGGTCCCAGCATTACTTAACTCCTCAGTTACAGCATATGGCAGCAGATCTACGGTACATTATGCTAGACTTAGGCCGAACTCACTCGAGGGTAGAGCAGCTTCCCTCAGTCCTTTTCAGGAATGGGTCCTGCAGTAGTGAAATATATATTCCACAGAAAGAACCTGCAAAATATTAGTAGACAGGAACTAGGATTAACCAAATATGAATGACCCTTGTAAAGTCTCAAGGCATCGAAGGTGAGGAATCTTAGATTCTATGCCGTAGAGAAGATTCATAAAAACTGATCTTACAACAGGGTTAAGAAAATTCTCAAATCTTGAAAAGGGAAACCTTTACAATCAAACATGAAATGCAAAAAAAAAAAAAAAATAAAATAAATAAATAAAAACTGCCGAATGTGTATTTTGCACGTTTTTACAGATTAATGTTAAGGAATGACGAATGAATATAAAAAACTCAGTTTGCTCCCACTGTTGTGGTGATGATACAATGGTCTGGCGAGCATTCATCGAGTCTGTTATGGTTGCGGGGAGATCAACAGCCCTTATTGAGTGAATGATGACATTAACTATCTGATTTCTACATTTAAATAAAAAATCATGGTCCTGACAAATATTCCAAAAATTTATTACATTATGATGACTGCAATTGCAAGCAGAGAGGAAGAAATAAGCCTGGATAAAATAAGGCAGTGATATATGTCACTATTCTCTTCCACTGCCTTGGTATAAAATAAGAGTCGGCAACAATTCATGGGATGAAAAACATTCTGGCAAAAGACACCGACAGAAGAGAAAGGTAAACGCCACAGCAATCACTATTGGGTGTCCTCGATGATGACTAGTGCATACGTCTGCCGAACGATAAAATAATTCAGATGAACTGATACCATAGTTTTGCCACTTTCAAGCACAGATGGAAAAAAATGTTATCCTAATGTCGGATTTTTAAGAGATTCAGGATTTACCGCACATGATTTATGTCTCTGTGGAACCTAACTGTAGATTTCTAGTTTCTCTGAGTTACTTCGGATGACTTTTTTTTTAATCTCAGCACTTATGAGAAGCATTTTACAATGGTTCAAAGGCGGAGGTATTAAACTATAATTTCATTTGTGCCCTTTACAAAAAATGTTAGTTTCATTTGAAGACAACTGTGCGAAGATGGCTAGCGAAGTGCAGCTACGGATGATGAGAGCAATGTGGATGGAAAGTAAGGCTATGCAAAGAAAGCAAAACGTGATCCTGGGTCAGGTGATCCCCAGAAGCTTTTTTTCCTGACCTTATCTCTGGAGGCCGGATTCAATGAAAGCGATGCTGTGATGTTGCTTTTCTTGAAATAATCTCCATTTTTAGTTTTCTGAAAAGAAAACTATTGTGCAGGCTTTGTCTGTCTGTCTGCACTTTTTTAGGTCTGCACTTCTTCTGTCCGCGCTCAGATCTTAAAAACTACTGAGGCTAGAGGGCTGTAAATTGGTATGTTGATCATCCACCTTTCAATCATCAAACATACCAAATTGCAAGCCTCTAGTCTCAGTAGTTTTGATTTTATGTGAGGTTAAAGTTAGCCATAATCGTGCTTCTGGCAGCAATATAGGAAAGACCACCACCTGGAGGAGGTTAAAGTTTTATGGGCCGCGGTTCATACAAGCAAAAGATAGATCTATTTTCGGTGGCCTTGATTATACGCTATAGCGGCTGTACAGAAAACTCGAGTGCGCCGAAGAAACATCGGAACATTTTTTACTTGTTTTTTTATGTTGATTAGCTAAACATTTTTCCTGTAATATCTGAAACAGAAGAATAATAATGTCAAGCCATAAAAAGAAATTTTTATTTGTAAATATGTTTTAAACAGTGATGAAAACAATGATAATGATATTAACTGACGTTGCCATTTTAACTGCATCAAGTTTCATTTCCACTTCCCTGTAGTTCTTAAGATATTTTTCTTTGGTAGTGGCGGATCATATACGAGTATACATATATAATATTCTTTAATTGCGTTCACAAGTGGAAAAAGAAAAAGGGTTCAACTTGTTTTTGTAAGCTGTATGGTGAGATACTGTTTCCTTTCTGCCGAACGACTTCCGATCGATGTTCATCACCCGAGTGTCAAACAGAGAGAGAGAGAGAGAGAGAGAGAGAGAGAGAGAGAGAGAGAGAGAGAGAGAGAGTTGCTACTGGGCCTTTATACCCTATAAAAGGTCTGTCAGGCTAGCATGAGCATTCATCACACTCATCAGCACTGGCACACCAGACAATATCATCTATGAACTTGGGAAAGTGTGGAACTATCTCTCCGTGTAACAATGTAGGTGAGGAATGTCTGCGGATTTTGTTCTGTTGTGAGAGTGGGAAAGTCGTGCTTATGAGGAATGGAATAAATAAAGTTCAATCTTACTCCGATTGGCTGATCCGCCTCCTCTCTGAATCCTTGAGCGTAGATGGAGTGGGTAACAGTCATCATGAATACAGTGATGGAAGGAGCCAGGAGGGGTATTTAGGCCCTTGGTCATTGCAGTTGGATTGGCATTCAGTGCATGTTGTGGCATTGAGGTGTAGAGGATGTATCCTGTAGCTTAATGATGGAAGAGTTTTTTTTTTTTTTTTTTTTTTTTGAAAGGGTATTCACCAAAGAATGAAGTTGTTTAAAATATAATATAAAGCATCCTTTAGATGCTGTCATGGGCAGCATCCAAGATTCCTGCTGATTCTAACAAGTGAGGGATAAAGGGCTCTTTGGTGAACCATTCTTTAGTGATTATAAATTTTAGCTTCCTGTCAGTGGTTAGACAGTTGGGCAGTGAGGCGGGTGGTTGTCATAATGGCATAAAGAATCCTGCTTAAAATTATATATAACACCGCTGCTTCAGTTTTTCAGGACGGATGTTTGATATCTCTTGAGATGAAGACAGCTTTATAACAATTTTTATGATAAAACTCCAAGGTAATTGTATTCTTCTCTGCATCTGACCGAGACTTACTCCTTTATGAATACCAAAGGCTGTTTGTCTCAGGTGCTCCCTTTCAATAGGTCTTGAGTTAACTGTTTCTCTGTACCAAGTTCACTTTCCTCTTGATCCATATAAAAATTATTTAGAGCGTAGAATATGACAAAAAGTTAACAATATAAAAACGAGCTATATAAGTAGGAGTAAGGACAATTCAATGGTTGTTACGTTATGGATGAAATGCTTGACACGTAGGAATTTTACGACAGTTGATTACGTTTTCTGAATGATCTCCGAAGGGGCGGATGGTCATTTAAGTTTCAATCTTTGCAATTATCCTGTTGCATACTTTAGACAGGTCTTCTCTGGTCAGCATCGGTGCTCCATCAGGGTTCTATTGTAAACTAATCTCGTCCTGAGCCTGTGCACAGAGATGAAGGAAACCACAGGAGTAATTGTAGCTTTGTCAAACCTTCAAAAAAAAAAAAAAAAAAATTGCCTAAGATATGCGTTTTAATGAAATATTTGTTATTACTGAGTCTTTAATGAACGAACTAAGGCCCCTTTCACTACTCTCCTCCAACAACTATTGGGCTCCCAGCATACTCAAATCTATTTTATTCCATATTCAAGCATTAGAGAATGCGTTGCCACCACACACTATCAAGCAGACCAACCGTGCAGGCTCCTTTGTGTTCCTCGAAACGGACTGCCAGTCACGGAGAAGAAGGATACCCCTTAGTCTTGAACAGATTTATCCACTTTGTTGCTGGTTATTTCCGGCATAAAACCTTGTCGAATTTTAAATTTATATGGATACCTACTTCATTTATAAAATATTTCATAAAGTTAATTAATTCTAGAATCTAAGGTATGACTAAACATCTTTTGTAGGTCGAACTTTCCCAAAGGGAAATAAAACCTTTTTCTTTCTTAGTTGAACGCTTTCAGCATAAAAATAATGTTAGGGTAGCCCAATAGTAAGAAAACATAAAAAAATGTATTTCCTCCCCCCGTGTAAATTAACTGTCCAGAATTTAATAGTCTGCTAAAATAGTTACTTATAATATTGTATTTGACTTGATTTGAATAAAAGGGAAGTCGTTGTGTATATGTATATACAGCTGTGGATCTTCCAAGCAAAAATTCCATTATCCAAATATAACTGAACTAGGCTCTGCAGACTGTCTGTACTAAGGTCGAATTTCTGTGTATAAAAACGTAAAAATAAATGATTAAAAAAGGACACATTGACTAATTTTAAGGTCTTTTACCATACCATGGGGATAGGTTCGGCAAATAGCGCCAGTTTTTTTTTAAATATACCTTAGTTTAACCAGACCACTAGGCTGATTAACAGCTCTCCTAGAGCTGGCCCGAAGGATTAGATTTATTTTACGTGGCTAAGAACCAATTGGTTACCTAGCAACGGGACCTACAGCTTATTGTGGAATCCGAATGACATTGTAGCGAGAAATGAATTTCTATCACCAGATATAAATTCCTCTAATTCTTCACTGGCCGGCCGGAGAATCGAACGTGGGGCCAGCAGAGTGCTAACTGAGAACGGTACCCACCCTTCCAATGAGGAACTGCTAGTTTGTTAAACAAAATTCTGAGACGTCTTTTATGATCATCATGCAGAAAGGGGAATCAAAGTAAGAATTTAATCATTCACACTAAAGAATGTAATACGCACATATAAAGGAACTGGATCGTTCTTTCATACAGCGGATGAAACAAATTCTTGTAAAATATGCTTCATCCTAAAGTTCTGAAAGAGAAGTGGTATGGAATTTCTTTTGCGAAAAGGACAAGGAGAGAAAAATATGGAGACGAATCTCAGGTGTGAGGGAAGCAGGTCAAATATCTATTAATGCTCCGCGCGGAACTCTGCCTGACAAACATACTGCTGAATTTTATCTGAGAGAGAAGATGAGATTATAGATATATATATATATATATATATATATATATATATATATATATATATATATATATATATATATATATATATATATATATATATATACTGCAAATGTATTGCAGGAGAGAAGTAAACATTTTGTATAAATCCTGACTTGTTTTGCTTTTAGTTTTCTAAGACATCTTCGGTGGACTTGATACATAGTGGTGGAATTTAATCATTTATATGTGTCTGTGTCACGTTAAGTGATGATTTTGCGGGAACTGCTGGTTCCCCGCTCGTTCCCTTTTGTGGATTGCTGCCTCCTTACCTTCAAGTTTTTTTTTTTGTTTTAATGTTTTCGCCAGTGAGCTGCCGTTTTTCTTGCTTCAGTCGGGTCTGGTTGGGCAGCGAAGGTAGCGGCAGTGGCAGCAGCAGCAGGCAGTTTTTTGGAGTCGACGTTGGTCGAGTTTTTGAGCAGCAAATTGGAGCACGCCTACGAAGTGGAGCACGTCGTAGAGGTGGAGTGCGACCATGAGTAGTCGTGTGACCACGAGCTGCTCATCTTTGATGACAGCGTGAGGCTGTCCTGACGTCTCCATCGGGGTTTTCTGGTTTGTGGGTTCTTGTCCCTGTCGTGCAGCTGAGGGCTGTCTTGGTGCCCCGATGGAGGACGTATGTTTGTTTTTTTTTTTCTGCCTGTTGTTGTTTATTTTTGCCTATTTTTTCTTAAAGCTACTTTTTTTTTATCTAACTTGATTTTGTTTAGTGCTGCCTTTTGGCTTTTTTTTGTATTTATGGTTTTTATCTTTTTACCAGACCTGACTCACTTGTAAATACTTGTAAAAATAAATTAATTTTAAGCTCATTTTATTGTTTTTGTTGTTTTCCCCTCCTTTGTTTGTTAGTTCTGCCGTCAGTCATGACAGCCCCGTCCTGAGTATGTTAAAGAACCTGCATAACGGCCCACTCGGGTCGTTACAGTCTGCATTTGTAAATGTGTAAGTGTAAGGATCAACACACATACAAACTAAGTCCGCAATATATATGTCAGGCATACATAATAACTATTCTCTCTTTTATAAATACTACAATGCGTATGCCAGCTAGACTACAAGGAGAGTTTAGAGAGATGCGTGACCTATTTTCCCCTGGCACCGTCTGATGTTCATCGTGGCATTTTCCTCTCCCTTTGGCCTATTCCAGGAAGGAATTCCACCTCACTTCTGCTTTGCAGCTCCAGGATACAGCATAGCATATAGGAGTTTATTGAAACAGCTGTATGGAATAGCGACGCAATTCCATACACTGCACGAAATGCATGCAGGGAATAAACTCTCCTCACCGGAAGACGAAAAAGAAAATCTTAGAATCAAAATAGCTTTTATAAAAAAAAAAAGAACAAAAAATGATGTAATCTCTCTGTATTTGAATCAAATTGGAGAAAGGCATGAATGGTAAAATTCCTTGTTATATTTCAAGGAAACAATATAATTATGTCAAGTCATTCTATTCTCTCGGGAATGTTACCTTGCTGTAGAAAGAGGATATTTGTGGGTACAGATAAAACGCACCTCAGGGCAGAGGTGAGCTTAGGAAACAGGGTGTCGACTTTCGCGGAAGGAAATGCCCCATAAGTCTAAACCACATACAGCCGCGAGAATGACATTATTTTCTTTTCCCTTATCTACAGGAAGACAAGAGTGGTTGCTGTTGGTCTGAAGACAAAAGGATTATCTGCCGCTTATATATATATATATATATATATATATATATATATATATATATATATATATATATATATATATATATATATATATATATATATATATATATATATATATATATATATATATATATATATATATATATATATATATGAAATTTTTATCACACCGTGATTTATATACAATCATGAAGCTACAAATGGGGAATATCCCCAAAGGGGGATTACCACCGAGGGGGAATTTATAAGTGATAAATGGGTCTCGACCCCTCGACAAAGTTACTCTCCAGCGACTGCAGTCGACGGTCTACCCACTGTGCATTAATACTCTTACCCTCGACACAGTTACTTTCCAGCGACTACAGTCGACGGTCTACCCACTAAGCATCTACACCCGGCAGTACCGATCCATTTATCAGTTATAAATTCCCCTTCTGTGATAATTCCCCATTAGGGATATTCCCGAGGTACCATGAATTTTATATTAAGCGACATATATAGCTTCATGATTAATATATATATATATATATATATATATATATATATATATATATATATATATATATATATATATATATATATATTATATGTACATGCCTAGCTGGGCAAGGTATATCTAGCTCTAATCACAATTTGAATAAAATCTGACTGATTTGGGCACACACTTAACAAGAAGAAAGTTAACAGTAAATATAAATGAAATTTAAGGGAAAGCAAGTTTTCACTAATTAGATTATAATTTCACAGATCAGAAGGATATTACACGGTAGCTCCTCACTACCTCCTTGGCACTGCCCTTACGTTAGTTCATAAATCAAATAGTGCCAGTAGCGAAATAATTTACGATCAATGTGGAAATTATTAACTAGAGAATTAATCTTAATTTACAACTAATCACACTATGGCGTAGAACCTCTAAAATTAAGTAAATATACAGGAACTCTTGTCAAGGGGAGCATATAAATCTTAAGATATTAATCTTGAAGGAATCTTCCTCGTCGGAGATCAGGAATTGACACCGCGGACAAACAGGTAGGCACAGAGCATCACAATCGCCTAATCTGTAAGACAAATCCTCTGTCACTTGGTTTGCAAGGAAAAGCACTTACACGTTCTCTTTGGAATGCTGAAGGCTGATAGGGAAGCAATTAAGAAAAGCAAATTACATGTGTATGTTTACCTTACTTGAATTGAAAACATTAACCACTTCACTTACTTGTCTCAGAAACTCCAAAGGGCGTGAATATTAGAAAGATTAAAAATTTTAGTGAAAGAATGGGCGTCGTAACCAACTCCAAATCCAACTGTACCTTTTCCCACAGGTTGTGTTGTCTTGATGTGTAGACCAGGCTTTGTAATTAAGGTAAGGGACTATGGTGGGATTGTGTTAGCACGACAAAGGTGAACTAGGACAGAGGTAGGGTGGTCGGAGACCAACCTGGCAAGGATTCTGCTCTTAGTCCTGTGTGGGTGAACGTCCGTCAACGTGCCAGCTCCCGCCAGCGTCTTCTTGACATCCACAGAAGCAGGTGCTGGAATAAGGAGATGGAACGACAGTACCAATGGAGAATTAAAGATAGACAAAGCCAGGATAATAGGTAAGGAGAGAGGGGTTCGAGATCTTCATTGAGAATGAGGATTTAGCTAGCGCTAATGTTCAGGGGTGTTTTTGCCACTTCCCTGTCCCTCAATCTGGGTGGTCTTGTGTCAACTTACCGTCTTTTATTTTATGTTTTAATTTTGAGTTAACTTTAATACATGGAGCTTTCATGTGCTATTGCAAATAACAATGATACGTTCCAATATATATATATATATATATATATATATATATATATATATATATATATATATATATATATATATATATATATATACATATATATATATATATTTCATGCCTTTGTTTATGTGACGTCATAGAATATTTTCAACCTTCCTCGTTAGTATTACACAGGGCGAGATTGCAAATCCAGTGGTCTAGTCTTTTGCTGATTAGGCCACTATGTTGAGTAATCGATTCTGTTGTTTAATTCTTATCAATCCACGATATCAAGAATCTTATTGTCTTAGCCTCAGAAACAAAGGCTTCCTCATCATTTGGTCCACACTCCCAAGTGGGAGCTCTTCTGCTTTAGAAAAATTGTTGTGTTACGTAGTAAGAGCTTTTAAGCATCATAATGCAATCTTTATCGCTTACTTTCACAACGGTAACAGGCTATCATAGAACAGGCTGCTTCTAAGCGAACTAGTTTGTGCTCTCTGTGTGTATGTATTGCGTGAACTCAATATCATTATAAGGAATTGTGAAGGGAATGTTTTTAGTTTTCTGTAAAAGAAATCTATTGAGGTAGGTAGTTGTCTGTCCGTCAGCACTTTTTCTGTCCGGCCTCAGATCTTAAAAGCTACTGAGGCTAGACGGCTGCAAACTGGTATGTTGATCATCCCCCCTCCAATCATCAAACTTACCAAACTGCAGCCTTCTAGCCTCAGTAGTTTTTATTTTATTTAAGGTTAAAATTAGCCATGATCGTGCATTTGGCACCGCTATAAGTGCCAACAACATAGACCACCACCTGGCTGTGGTTGAAAGTTTCATGGGCTGTGGGTAAGAGTTTCGTGGGCCGTGGCTGAAAGTTTCGTACAGCATTATACGCTGTACAGAAAACTCGATTGCGCCGAAGAAACTTCGGCGCATTTTTTACTCGTTTTCTTCCGTGAAGAATTACGACGACATCTTGCAGGGGAAAAAGGAAACGCCTGAGTTCCAAAGACGCTCAAGTCCTGTCGACATCGGATGCAAAGGGCCTCAGAGCGCAGTTCCCTCTCTTTAATAATGTTGGAGTAGTGGAAATCGGATCGTTCACAATTGCTATAGCGTCCCGGGATTTGTATTGTTCGTTTCATAAGCTCTTGAAAAGATATTGGGCGCTGACTGTGTCTCAAAAAAGGCAGTTTTCCTGACGGCGAAGAATTCACATGGAAGTGACGAGATAATAACGTGTTCGCTTCCCCGTCCTAAGCATGTCAGCGCAAAATTTAATATACTGTCAGCTTCGACGACAATTCTTTTCGGAAAGAGAGAGAGAGAGAGAGAGAGAGAGAGAGAGAGAGAAAGAGAGAGAGAGAGAGTGGGGAAGAGGGGGGGTCTCCGAATTTTTCCTTTTTTAATATACGTGGCGAAAAATCAAAAGAGACAGCCAGAGAGAAAGGTGGATGAAGTGTTTCAGTATTTTCACTGTTATTGTATTTTTTTTTGCAAAAAAATTATATTTATCCTGAAATTTAAGAAAATATACAATGTAGGTACCACCTTTGTTTCTTGATAAGGTACAAGTACAATATACTTTTTTTGTAACAAGTACCATATACTTTTTTAACATTAGGCCATTTCTAGTAGCAGAAAAAAAACACACAACGGCCATAGCCATTTTTATATTTTACCTGCTGAATCTTGGATAAAAACCACGTGTACAAAAATACCCCTCATTGGCAGCATAGAGACTCTAACAGAAGGTCCATCAGCAGGACATCAAACCCTCCTGCACACTGCTGCACTCACCCTTCGTTTCCTAGATGATTGAGGCACTTCCTCTCCAGTGCTTCTTTCACTCCATCTGTTGATCATTCTCTACGTCTTCCTCACGACCCCACCCTAACACTGCAAAAAAAAAAAAAAAGTATTTTTCTTTTTTCTTCCCAACTCTCGTCCGCCATTCTTTCCACAGCTTCAAAGCACTCTGATACATTCTATTATACCTGATAGCCTTTTCACCACTGATAACTCTCCCCACAATTATCGTCCTTTCTGTTCTATTTACACCACATATACTACACAAGCAAATCATCTTAACAACTGAAACTCCTTTTCTTTCCTTTGCATTTAACATTTGCACTACTGATTAAAGCACAATACATACTAGCGCACTAACAGTTAAAAAAGGATGTCCACACCTGCGAGGAGGACTGGTTATTCTTGACAGGCAAGGTTTGTTATTACAATATTGAGTCTTCGAAAATCGCCTGATCTGGAAGATTTCTTTCTGGAAAATATGAAGTGCATCGTTTTGTTGACTTTTGCACCAGAGTTAAATCTTTACAATTGCTTCATTTTATATATTTATTTTGAAATAGACGAATCAAGTGCACTCATTCCTAGATTAATGTTTATATTCCCGTAAAAACTATATCTTACCAAAGAGGGCTCTGTTATATTCGTTCATAATGCTTCTCTGGCCAAACCAACATTTTGCGATTGTATTTCCATTTAAATACAAATCTAGGTTTTTTTTATATTGTTTAAGAGCAAAAATAATATTTGGAGAAATACGAGTCAAACAATATATAAACCTGAATTTAAAATGTATGGCGATCGAGACCACAGGTCTACCCCAAAGCCAAATCAAAAAGTCCTTCAAAAGAAGGCATCGTGCTTACCCCATACAAAAATGGGAATAAAAGCACGTTAAAAGAAAAAGAAGAAGAAGAAGGTAAGAAGAAAAATGTATGCGTTTTCGAACAAAATTAGAAAATGGGACATGAAAATATAAAATTTTGAAAGATATGAAATATCAACACAAACCTCAAACCTTTTATCGCAGTTGCAAATAAACGAGATTATTAAGTAGGCTTTTAGAAAATTTGTTATTCGGTTAATTAAAGCTTCGTTATTGGTCAGTAAAACTGAATGTGAAAAAGCCAACGACTGCAGTTTTGTGAGCTCATGAGCATATAGCTACGTTTCTTTCTTTTTTTTATTATTCTTTTCGGCATTTTATATGTTTGCATTACAAGGAATTTAAAGTTTATATGAATTCGTTGATTATTTTAATTGATTAAGGGGAGGAAGCAGATAGGAAAGTAAATAATAAACATTTTTCATAGCAGGAATTTAAATTTTCAGTAATCCATTGATAATTTATGAATTTGAACTGACTTTTCCTTAATTGATACTCCTTAAAATTATTCCCTCTTGTTGATTTTTACTTGCACCACTGCTTGCCTAAAGCGTTCAAGAATAGGCCAAAGGATTAAGGAAGTCTGCGTTGATATCATCACTACATTATGTGCAACATCTTCATTCTCTGCCGCATATTTCCTTTTGTTGCTAATATATTAGCTACTTCGCTGTATCAATAATTCGATGAAGTTGAGTGACTCTTAATCTATCATCTATTAATGTTGTTCTCCGCTTTATTTCGATTTTCATTTCCATGTTTTCGATCAGGTTTACTGTGTCCTTGTTTTGAAGAAAATCTGAGGAAAATCACAGCTTCGTTTTTTCACTTGTACAGATTTCCTTGTATTGTACTGTATATATATTCTCTTATACGACGTATCATTGTTTTCAAATTCATATTTACTCTTCTCAGCGATTAAAAACACCTTGAATTTGTGGTTAAAAAAGCCATTATATATACAGATGTATGTGGCTGAAGGCGAAAAAGATCATTAGAGATTTCGACTTCCTCTAAGGCCTCTTCACTTGTGAAGAAATGAATAAAAGACCTGGCACTAAGACAGACTAAAATAACATTAAAAAAGGGGCTAAAACTGTCAATCCAATTGTCGTCCGTCTTGAATTCCATCCCAGAAGTCGACCTTCCGTTAGGTTGATCAGTAAGCTTCAAAACATTTTCTTTCTTGACCACTTGCCAATGAATATCCTGGTTCGGGACATTACGTCTCCATTTCGGCTAAAGTCGTCTCACCCTTGAGTCTGCTTGATTTAGAATCTTTCCCACCATGTGGATTCCCTTCCTCTTCGCTTTCGTCTCTTCTAAGGTTAACCAGGCATGTAGAAATAAGTATCAGTGACTTATTAATTTTGCCTCCAGCAAAACGACTAATTTTGAACTTATGTGTACATGCGTGTGTGTGTGTATGTGGGCATATATATATATATATATATATATATATATATATATATATATATATATATATATATATATATATATATATATATATATATATATATATATACAGTATATTTATAAATATATATATATTTGTGTGTGTGTGTGTACACACACACACACACACACACACATATATATATATATATATATATATATATATATATATATATATATATATATATATATATATATATATATATATACATACATACGCATCTTCTTTTTCTTTTAACGTGCTTTTATTCCCATTTTTGTATGGGGTACGCACGATGCCTTCTTTTGAACGCATATGAACACAATACCACAAGGATTCAGATAAGAAATTTAAGGAACCTGGTAAAGTTCTTTAGAATTACACTTTACCAATTACTCCAAAGTCACACTGCTTTCAAAAACAATATTTTATTTTCAGGTAATCAGATAATGTCTTTTTCCATCACAGTGCTGCAAAAATCAACCAACGGATATTTTCTCGTCCATATGCAATAATCTATAGCGATGACATGGACAAGGGCGTCTTTCATTGCAACTCGTCTTTTTTTTGTTTTGTTTTACCAAATGAGAGGTATCTCAGGCGCAACTACAGCAATACTAGAGAATCATAATGCAATTATTGGTTCAGCGAAAAAGCTAACATGTAACAATTTAATAACCAATTTATATTTATTCTCTGGGTACTAAGGTATTTTCGAACAGAACATTTGGTTAGATAAGTTTAGGAAGTATTAGGAAGAAAAACTATTTTGCATACCAGTAGTTTTGGGCATACTTAATTCTCAACTGCTTTTAATTCACTATTTTTTAATATGAAATTTTTTCCCTTTTTATGCATTTTTTCTATCTATTTAAGCTTATTTTGCCTTGTTTCTCTTCTTTTATTCTGTAACTTAGTTGCATTTTTGCCTGATAATAACAAGACCAAAAAAAAAAAAAAAATAGAAGAAATTATATTCAGTCTTTATTAGCAAGGAATATTTGTTATTTGACGCTGTACAAAATATCGCTTTTCACTGTAGCTTCATTCTCTGCCAAAAGACCGTACGAGGTTTAAATCATGGTTTTATTGCCCAAACTTCCTTTCAGCCTCTGCTCTTCCCTCTATAAACTTCTTTTCAAGTTTTTCATTGCATTGCTTTATACCTGTTTTTGTGATTGCACTACATCTGCTCCCTTCCTTATCTCTAATAAATATTGAGGGTCGTCATCTTCTTTCACCGCCTTTGTATCAGCTGTCTTATAATATCTGCTGCTTATCTATTTGTGTCTTTGTCGCTAATTCAGTCCTGGAGATTTCTTCATTCACCTCAAAGCTCTTTTCTCTTTCTCGCAGTCAATCCCCAATTGCTTCACTCATCTACTAATTCTGATATTGCGATCTTTGCCAAATAGGAGCCTGAGAGTGCTCAAA
>JANJGK010001772.1:127500-130000 GCA_039081455.1 Macrobrachium rosenbergii
TGGATTCGCTTATCATTATGGGGTTATGAAGCTTCAAAACACGCCTTGCAATTTAATGATTCTAATAATGTCGAATACAGCAGCTCGTACCATATATATATATATATATATATATATATATATATATATATATATATATATATATATATATATATATATATATATATATATATATATATATATATTTATATATATATATATATATATATATATATATATATATATATATAAATGGGAATAAAAGCACGTTAAAAGAAGAATAAGAAGAAGTCTCGTATGTCTATATGCAGAAATACATAGGAATCTGCATGACAGTCGCTACAATATGACAATGTAGTCGCTCCACAGCTTTGTATGGGAAGCTTAACAGATGTAGATACATTAAAATTACTATGACTAAAACTTTTATGTTAAAAAAATGGGAGTTATTTAATCTGGTGTTGCTAGAACAAAACTGAAAGAAACATTTGATGCAACTAAGAGAGAGAGAGAGAGAGAGAGAGAGAGAGAGAGAGAGAGAGAGAGAGAGTTTCACTAGATGTAAACTGTTCAGGATTGTATTTGTTTCAGAGAGAGAGAGAGAGAGAGAGAGAGAGAGAGAGAGAGAGAGAGAGAAAGTTTCACGAGATGTAAACTGTTCAGGATTGTATTTGTTTACCAATTCAGTACGATGCCCAAAACGTTCTCTGATGACAAAGGAATTGTTTACCGGAACCTAAGGTAGAATGTGGAAGAGAAAATCCATTGCAGACCCGAATCTCTTCACGGGAGTTATTAAAAGGAAGACGCTCACATTCTGGCGAAACAAGAGATAATATTTTGTTGCATCTTGTGAACTCGAAGATTAATTCTAACGCCGCACGAGAGGACACCCGCTCTGTTTATTACCGCAATAATTAGATAAGGTTCGCGACCGGTTAAGGCGTCTCATACATAATTCCATGTCTTCCGTAACGGAAATTCATTTTAAATTCAGTATTAGGAAGTGAATATGATCGTCACTCTCCTCCTCTGTTTATTGTGTTACTATCTTTATGGAGAAGGAATTATACACACACGGGGCTGAGTGATGGACTTCAGGCAATCTACTCTCCTCCACTTTACCTCTTATTTCATTATGCACTATTTAGACGTTTAATTGCTTCTCCAGACACACCTCCCTCCACAGGAGTTAACCTTATGCTGTTCCATTTTTCATAGTTTTTTCGTTGTTGTTTTTATTTTCTTGGCCAATTCACTTGTCCTCATTCTGAATTAAATCACTGCCTCTATTTTAACTTGTGCGTCAACGTATTAACAAGAATAATGATTGGAAACTTATTGATATATATATATATATATATATATATATATATATATATATATATATATATATATATATATATATGTATATATATATGTATGTATATATATATATATATATATATATATATATATATATATATATATATATATATATATATATATATATATATATATGTATGTATATATATATATATATATATATATATATATATATATATATATATATATATATATATATATATATATATATATATATATATATATGTGTGTGTGTGTGTGTGTGTGTGTGTGTGTGTGTGTATATATATATATATATTATATATATATATATATATATATATATATATATATATATATATATATATATATATATATATATATATATATATATATATATATATATATATATATATATATATATATATATATGACAGCTACTTACGGATTGTTCATTTCCCTTTTCCAGGAAATACGGGGAGCAAATCCGTAAGGTTCTTAAGAAAAAAACAGCTGGCTCCGCCAGTCTTATAGAGATGTCATGATAGCTATAAAAATGGATGTATGGCAGAGAGAAAGTTAGTTTTCTGTAAATGGTGAGGAGGGTGTTTGATAAATTTAAAACTTTATCTTGTTGCTCAAGATTGTTCCAAGGGCTTTTATTTATTAAGTTCTTTAACTTATGGGAAAGTCTATTAGAATGTGTCGCACTATTATAGGCAGCAATGTCAGAACACAATGAAACCAGATACCTGTACATGTGGTCCGTTGTAAGGAGACAAGGTTAGAATGGGTTCCATGTAACAACCTGCTTAGTATGTAGATCTCGCACTTCATATTTCAATTCTTTCTTCCAGGAACATCATTGTGTTCTGACATTGCTGCCTATAATAGTGCGACACATTCTAATAGACTTTCCCATAAGTTAAAGAACTTAATAAATAAAAGCCCTTCGAACAATCTTGAGCAACAAGATAAAGTTTTAAATTTATCAAACACCCTCCTCACCATTAACCAACACTTAGTTTTAAACCTTGGTTTATCCTTTGCCCTCATGCCTGATAGGAAAAAATAACCTAGATTTCATTGTTGCTTTTGACAATTTCATATCGGATAAAAATTACAGCCGAGAAGAGATATGTTTAAAGGGCATCTTACTAAATGCAATAGCTGACCTTAATAGGATATACCCTGTCCC
>JANJGK010001772.1:135000-145000 GCA_039081455.1 Macrobrachium rosenbergii
GCAGACGGTACATCGTCTGTGGAAACATCGACTTGTCTTGTGCTTCATGCAGTGAAAAGACCCCTGCAATAAATTCTTCAGTACCCCTTTCAAGACGATTAATCTTAGACTATTCAAATTTTCAACCGTGATAGCATAACTAACCACGTGGCAGCCCCTGTTGGATCTGCCTATCATTCCCCAGTCTTCCAAGTGATGTGTTTAATTATAAATATATCCCATTTACAGTAAACCCAAGTGTTTATCTGCAAGTCCTTTGTTGAAGTATGGCCCTCAGACCAACTGTATTTTTTTTCTTTTGAGTTTTCTGCCTGACCTAGCAAGTGCAGTCAAATTTCTTCAAGGTGTATACCTAAGCCTCCCCCTGTTCAAGGGCTAGACGAAACAGTAATTAGGCCAGGTGAGAATCTATATATATATATATATATATATATATATATATATATATATATATATTTATATAAATATATATATATATGTATATATATGTATATATATATGTGGAACAGAAATAAATTTCTGACTCACGTCGGGATCGAACCCAGGTCTCTCAGGTGGAAACTTATTTCTGTTCCACACGTGATTGTGTGTTAATGATTTCTATCTTATTCGCTCAGAAGGGATAATTCGAATGAAATGTTGTCTATTGGGTCATTGCTGAGTCGGGAAGTTGGGGAAAACTCGCTGGTATGCAAGCAGTTAGCTTGCCCAGGTAATTCCTTGGGTGCAGTTGCTCTCAGGTTCCAACTTCTTTTAGACTTGTATGGCCCAGTGGATAACGCCCTTGCTTTCCACCTGAGAGACCTGGGTTCGATCCCGACGTGAGTCAGAAATTTATTTCTGTTCCACACGTGATTGTGTGTTGATGATTTCTATATATATATATATATATATATATATATATATATATATATATATATATATATATATATATATATATATATATATATATATATATATATATATATA
This sequence comes from Macrobrachium rosenbergii, assembly GCA_039081455.1. Lineage (NCBI taxonomy): Eukaryota > Metazoa > Arthropoda > Malacostraca > Decapoda > Palaemonidae > Macrobrachium > Macrobrachium rosenbergii. The sequence goes on from JANJGK010001772.1 coordinate 135,970, forward strand.
TATATATAAATACAAGCACACACACACACACACACACACACACACACACACATATATATATATATATATATATATATATATATATATATATATATATATATATATATATATATATATATATATATATATATACATATATATATATATATATATATACATATATATATATATATATATATATATATATATATATATATATATATATATATATATATATATATATATATATATATATTATATATATATATATATATCAAGGGGGTATCCAGGAAAAGGCAGAACGTATGTAAAAACAATAGTTTATTTTGCCGACGGCGTTTCGCAATATCTTATTGCATCTTCAAGGCTGTAATTTAAAAAAAATTTAACAGAGTTAACAGAGAAACTAAAACATCTAAAAAAGAAAGAGGGTAAGTAAAAGTTGAGGTACAGACCAAAATATAAACAAGTGACTTGTTATGACATGAATAGCTGTGTGGAAGCTGTCTGGGTGTTTAACGAAGGGATGGTAGTTTTAATTATGATGAACTCTAAAGTGATGAGTTCCCCCTCGTCTTATGTGGAAGATGCGATTTTAAAATATGCAAAATTGATGTTGGGTTTGCAGTGCAACGTGTGATTTCGTATATTGGAGGCTTCGGGTCTGGACAGTCTGCAGCCAGTTCTGAAACTGACTCCCTGATGACAGCGGATTCGGACCTGTAGCAACCGCTTTGTGCATCCAACGTAAGTTCCCCGTTCACACTTGGGACGTGTATTTGTATAAGATGTTGGATGACAAAAGCGAGGTCATTCTGTCCTTATATCTGAAAAAAGAACCTATTGTTAGAGTTTTTTTCGGAATAAGTTTGAAATTACTAATTTCAAACTAATTTGTATCGACATTTATTATTGTAAATGAAAATAAATTTTTGCATAAAATACCAATTTCTGGACTTTATATACCAATGGAGAACTGTGTAATTTATTCTGAAGAAATTTCTATAGGGATCTATAAAAGTACTTTACTGGAAAACTATTGTTTTTTAAAAATTGTAAGAGGAAATTAATTTCTTCGTGAAAGGCGCTCTAAGAGGATGTCAAAGAAAAGCCCTGTGGAGTAGAGTGGATATGGCATTTAATCTAAAATTAAAATAACAAAAACTATAAAAGTTCATTCCCAGTTCCACTGAAGGGAGAAACTTTTAAAACCAATGTAGGCATTGTCTCCCAAATATACCATTAATAAAAGGGAAGGAAAAGTAGCTTACATTTTTACTTTTGGTGCCGTAAAGATAACAGATATTTCATCTGTCTTTCCATTAAGCATCTTACTTTGTCTTTGAAAACAGCCTTGAAGGAAAACAATTATCTTGAAGATATTTGGTTAGGAGAACTTCTTGATGAAACGGAAACCAATGCGATGAATGCGGAAAAACTCTGTGAAATAGAGTCGATGTCGGATTAATCATAAAGTAAAAAAAATTTAAGAAGAAATTTAAACATTCTGTAAAAACTCTTTTCTTAAAAACACTGCGCAGAAGCCTTGGTTATCATTAGAATAGGAAGGTGCAGACAAGGTAGTTAATTCCCAACTTGTCTACTGTTCCCTTTTCCATATATATACACACACACACACACACACATATGTATATATATATATATATATATATATATATATATATATATATATATATATATATATATATATATATATATATATATATATATATATATATATATATATATATATATATATATATATATATATATATATATATACACACACACACACACACACACACACATATATATATATATATATATATATATATATATATATATATATATATATATATATATATATATATATATATGATTATAAGGTATTATAATATATAAAACCATTTTACATGTGTAATATGTATGTCTGTGAAAATTTTGATGTTTTGTTTGCAGATTCATTATTTGTTGTGATGTGATGATGTGATTTTAAAATGTCTTTTCTTACAGATAAATTGTGTATCATGTAATCTTAAAAAGGTTTGGTATGTTTTTTTTTTCCTTTTTTAATATGTGGTGCAGCAAATAAATTGTATACTGGGTGTTATGGACTTGGATTCTTAACATGCCGTGTAGAGGGAGAGGGTAAGATTCTTATCTCTTAGTACACCCTGTATTTGCACAGTTGTTTGGGGTGAAGGAAGTCGTGTTTGGAGAAAGGCAGAGGCCTCTCGTCTTATCTGATGAGTTGACAGCCAATCAGCAAATTGCCTGCTATATGTTTATTATATGTGTCTGTTCCATGGTTATTAGCTGTGTCTATCTCAATTATGTTTCCATAATTTTGAGTAGAAAGGATGGGGAAGTGAGAGAGTTGAAGTAGACATGCTGACAGAGAGCCAGAATTGGTCCAAAATCTTTTCTCTTTATTTGCTCAGGTGTTTGAGTGAGTGGATGATGTCAATCACCAATATGAGGCGCTCGAAGCTCCAGTCCTGTATGTATACTGTACATGTAAACCTGTATGTATAATGTTTGTACACTTTATGCATCATGTATTCTGGGAAGATAAAAGAGGAGTGCTGAATGAGAAACACTTAGTTAGCCAAAGGGGCTGCTGGAAATAGGTCCTGTTTCTCTCTCTCTCTCTCTCTCTCTCTCTCTCTCTCTCTCTCTCTCTCTCTCTCTCTCTCTCTCTCTCTCTCTCTCTCTCAATTTACCATTAATATATAAGGTTGTTATACTGGCTGCTCTCCTGTTTGTAAAAGTTTTGTTAAACTCACCCAAGAAGTGTATACATTTTGTAATAGTGATCTAAGGTATTTATATTGTGCAAGCATGTGTAGAGTGTATACTGGTGAAACACTTACAAAAGGTAATGTAATGTTTACTGGTTTTTATTATGTTAGGAGTTAAAGTGATGTTCTAGGTAAAAGAGAATTATTATTTTGATAAGAGGTGGATAATACCTCTTATAGTGAGTTCTAATGTGTCTTGCTTTTAATTACATATCATTGTGTATGTCATTGTAACTTGGCAGTGTTGTCTTTGAGAAAGTCTTAGAAAGACGTGAGTTTCATCTTTTTTAAAAGTGAAGGTAATCTTTTGAAAGATTTATAAATCTTTAAACATATTTTTGTCTTAGTGACATGGCTATTGGTATATTTCCATTTTTGCATATTTCATTCTTATATGTCTGTGTCATCATATTACTCTAATTTTATAATTAGTTTTTAACAAAGTTTCGTGCTGGTGATTACTTAGCATTTTGTTACTGCTTACTTATTACCGAGATTTCAGAGAATGCTTATATGGATTTCAGACAGTAATATTTTGGTGAACACTTGTGTTGAGTTTAGTTAATCAGGTATGTGTTTAAAACTTGAGTGAAGGTTAATGGTTTGAATCTTACTCAACCAAATTACTTTCTTAATAAATTAAAGTTTTGTGAATTAAACTTGATTAAGAAATACTTAAATCTTACACTATTATGAATTAATAGTAAATCTTTTTGAGACTGTGAACTCTGCATATAACTTTTGAACTTAGAAATAAATTTGTCTGTTTAAAGTTTTAAAAGCACAGTGTTTCATTTTGACCACCAGTAATTAAAGAAATTAATGAATGTGTGCAATGTAAGTGATATATCTGTTTGTTCACCTGAGACTTATCTAGGTGAAATAGAACCAGGGAAACTGTTATAGTGTTTGTTGAAGTGATGGCCATTTTCCACTAGTCTGTTCAGAGCTTATTAGTTGTTACCTCACCCATAAGTTGATAAAGATACAATGAGTTTCTCGAGTGATAACTAAGTTTTATGGGATCACTGTACCTTTAGAATATTCAGTCTTAATATTTTGTTATGAGATTTCAAGTATCTGGTCGAAGTGAGGTAACTTTTTGGTATTATTATTTGCATAATAACCAGGTGCTTGATCACTTCGTGACAATATATATATATATATATATATATATATATATATATATATATATATATATATATATATATATATATATATATATATATATATATATATATATATATATATATATATATACTCTCAGTATGTGTTAAATTTAACGTAAATTAATTTGTTTTGAATAAGTCACTTTGGCAGTAATTATTCTTTTGGAACGTAATGACCCTGTTTCCTCCTCCCCGACATTTCTGACTTGTTGTATAGTTTTAATTACAATGAGCTTGTTTTATTTTCACGTGTGGTGTTGGAGCTGTATTCGGCGCTGTCTGGCCAGGTGTAGTCAGTCGTTTTCTGGACCATTACTATTGTGAGGGCTGGACTTAATTTGGAATTTACCCGGGATTTACGAGATCTGCCTTTCTTCAGTTGCTGCTGCTGACCTCCTTTGTGTGATTGATTTACTCTTCAGTCTGCGCCCTTGGTTCAGTTCCTTGCCAAGGGGACCTCTCTGCCAACTGGTAAGGTGTGATTGCCCGTCGGACGGCCGTGTCCGTTGATCGTCTTGCGACGTTAAAGTGATTTCTTCTGTCTACGCCCTTGGTCCAGTTATTTCCTTGCTAAGGGGACCTCTCTTAAGTTTGGTAAGGTCTCAAGAAAATATATTATTATCCTCGACCCGTGATTTGAAGGCTGCGTTAGCCACTTCTTCTGTTTAGAGCTCACTTAAGGGAAGCAATTTATTTTTTGATAAACATTTAGTCTGTAATAAGTTAGGTTATTCTGACTTTTCGACATTTTATTACTTTCAGGGCCCTCTCTTTAAAGTGAAATTGCATAGTCTGTCTTAATTTGGTGTAAGTATGTTTGTTATTTGATGTTTTCAGTGTGTGGTTGATTTTTGTTTATTTAATGTATTTTGTAAGAGGCTCAGTGGTCATTTCTTTCTAAAAGTTTGTATTAAATATTAAGGTTTTATTTTCATTTTTTCTTTATCCTCCTTGATTCCATCTCTGTACACTGTTGCGGCCATTCCACCTATTGTGGACTTGGTCGTTAGTGACTTTATTTGTATTTTAAGAGAATTGTGTATGTTTGATGGGCGTGGGCCCATAACAATACATACATACATATATATTTATATTTATAAATATATAGACTATATTCTAACGGAAGCTTCAAGTCTATCATGAAACTTTTAACAATTATAAAAATTTATTTTTTTACCATACCTCTACACTACCTTTTTAGTGACTTTTAATTCACTCGTGGCCTTTTGTCTACATCCTTTAAATCTCAAAATTGGCATGTAATTAATATCCTCACAAAGAATTTCTTCCGTATATCCTCCTCAATAAAGCCTTCTATCACCTGTCTAGCTTTCTTAATTGAAATATTACCATACACCTTACCTATAATATAGGCGCCTTAGTCACCTTTACCTGTACACAAGGAAACAATAATTCCTCACACTCATCCTTTTGGAGCCTTTCACTTATTCAGATACGCCTTCCAAACCTTCGCTGCTTTTTATGTATATTTGTATATATGTATGTGTGTTTGCGTGACTGTGTGTCTGTAGGTTTTACAGTTTTCTTTTTTATCGGGAGTATAAATCTCGTATAGCTAACAACGATATTTCTCTTATGCAGTATTTAAAGATAACTGAACATTCAATACCATATTCTTTGCTGCATTGCGAGTTTCATTCTCCTTTATCCTGCTACTCCGCTGTTCCTTGTTAGCCTTTGAAGATCACCCAACGAAGTATGAACATTATCATCATTATTTATGCTTCATTTACGTCCTTTTACTATCGTTCGCTTGGAAAGATCCTTTTACTCATACTATATAAATAATCACTGAAGGGGGATCCCGTCCCATATGATTAGCTTCCTCACACAAAGAGCTCTACCGTTAAATTGAAGAGGAAAGCTTCTATCAACAAAAGGTACACTCCCGGAAACTCCAGTATCTTTTATAATATAAAAATTCGACGAATTGAAGGAAAACTCACACCTGAGCGTGGATTTTATATTTATAAGGTGAGGAGACACTTAAAAATTTTATCCTCCATTTTAATAGGGGCGATACTTTAAAATTTCCAAAATAGAAAATGCCTGAGAGTGCATCACCGTTATCTTATTCCACATATTTCACAAACTTTAACCGTGCCTTTGCCCTATATTTTACCCGATATTGTATATGGTTTAAATTACAAAGTTGATGAGAATTCAATATTTTCCTGTTATGGCAGGCCATTATTCGTTTGCACCACCCTACTATTCCATATTTGATTATTTCTTTGTCCTTTAGATCAACGCATTGAAATCATTATATCACATGTTTATTAGTTCTGAAACATTCAAATAAGGCAAACCGACATAAATAGCACACGAATAATTCCTGAAGCTAGATCCCCCTACCTGAAGTCTTTAAGAACGGAGTTGACAGAGGAGGTGCATTAACATACAAGGCCTTGGTGACCAGATCGTGCGAGAAATAACTGCCCTCATGAATTCTCCTCAGCGAAGGGGTGCTAAACTGCAAGGCATTTTTCATAGGAAATAAAAGACATAAGAATTAATGACGAAAATTATTCTTTAACTGAAGACAAGTCATCGAGGACAGATGGATACAAAAGTATTAGCAATAATATCAAGATAACATGTATATATATATATATATATATATATATATATATATATATATATATATATATATATATATATATATATATATATATATATATATATATATATATATATATATATATATATATATGGGTGTGTGTGTGTTGTGTGTGTATGTATATATGTATACATCATTATATATATATATATATATATATATATATATATATATATATATATATATATATATATATATATATATATATATATATATATATATATATATATATATATATATATATAATGTGTTTGTGCGTTTGTGTGCGTGCCATGAAATACCAAAACAAAGAAAGAGCAATTATGCAATTATAAAAGATGCGAAGTTCAACGTAATTAATATGTTTGATATAATTCCAGTGAATAAGCCAACGAATTGTATCAGTCTTATGGCAGGTGAATTAATCGTTGAGACTTGATGGCCAGGACTATAGCGTAAAAAAGGATTCAAGAATGACCTTTGAGGAGGAATATCCTCCCGCCCAGATAAACACTTTATATATATCATAAAATCCGACCCTTTTATGCACATTGCAACGTCACCGTCATTAAGATTTTCTCTTTTGACCTTTCTTATCTTTCAGAGGTAGTGACTGCCATTCCTACCGAAACAAGCCCTGTGTTGCACGAAAACCTGAGGAATGAATTAATCTACACAGCAGGTTCAGGTAGGTTACAAAGTGAATGAAACATAAAGGTGTTGAGAGAATTCCACATCTAAACGTGACTGGTACGAAAAATTTGATAAAAACGCACTCTGGGAAAGTTTATAAATTGAAGGCTGTATCCTTATCTTGGCATGAAAAGTGATAAGGACTGAGTTTTTTTACCACAAGGAAACAAAATTTATTCTGCTATTATCTACTAGGTCAAAATCAACAAAGATTTTTTTTCTAAAAAAGATAAGTGAATAAATTTTATTTCGGAAGGCTGTAGGGGAAAACTGAGGAAACAGGATACCTTGAAATAGTGATTAAATTTGTTCATTCAAGTATAAAAAAGGATATCTTAAAAGCTGTCTAAATTGCTGTTTGATTGTTCTGTTGCTAATTCATTTATTTATTTATTTATTTTTGTCGTGATAATATGATATTCGTGAGATCCTTCCTATTTATAAAGCAGTCAATTTGTGGTTCAGTTAGCGCCATGACACACACCCTTACCCAGGTGTATAGGGGTATTTGATCGTTTTATTTTTGTTTACTTTATTATTCTGTTTGCTGTTTTGCTAAGTTTTAATTCTGCCAACGAAGCGTTTGTTTTGGTTTGCTTGTCGAACTGCCTCCATTTGGAGCAATCTTGGATAGATTCCAGCTGGGTTTGAGGTGAAAGCTGGGCTTCGGCAGAGCTGATTTGTTTGTTTGTCTTTCTCAATGACTGGGTGAAAGACTCTTCATGAAGTTATTAAAGACTGCAGATGAAATTTTTGAAGCCTTTCATTATATTAATAAAGATTGGGTCTTTTTTAGGAAATAATTGCCAGTGTTGCAGAAAATTATATAATATTTTTAATAACTATATAACAAATAAGTAGACCTTGACTGTAACTTTCACCCATACAGTTGCCGGAAGATTTGTCAAAACAGATTTCCTGCGAATTGGTCTGTGCTTTACTAAATGTAATATTAGCAATAAGGTGATATTTGTATTGTGGCATTCCATCCTTCAGTTAATCAAAGGCATAATTCTTTAACCTTATCGGTCAAGTTAAGATAAATGGCCACTTGATAATGGGAATTGACGACACCTTGGTAAAGTTCTATTGAGAACCTCTCCTCCCGCCCTTCTCTCTCTCTCTCTCTCTCTCTCTCTCTCTCTCTCCCATTGAGCATTTTTCGCTGGTTATCACGTTTTTTTCTCTCTCGAATAGTGCGAACATCGTGAAGAAAATGAATCTTGTGCACACATGAGGAAGGAACAACTTTCTTCTTATGAAAGCTAATTATCCTCATGTTCATTCTCATTTTTAGTAATGGGTATTTTTTTTCCTCAGACTTTAGTAGAGAATATATAATAAATTATGCTCTCTCTCTCTCTCTCTCTCTCTCTTCCCTCTCTCTCTCTCTCTCTCTCTCTCTCTTGGGCTAACGTAGAGGGCAAAATTCCTCCGGTGACAAGGGCCCATTGTGCATGTCGAGAAGGAGCGCTTGATGCAATTTGAAAAGGAATGAATGTTACTTCCAAAATTATTCTTTCCTTGGTCCCGTGAATTAGTTGTTCGACAACAGTGAAGTGTTGGAAGATGACACCTTGGCTTTTACTTTAGCATACGAGTTCATGGAATCATAGGGTATAAGGTTTGAAAGATTCACAGTTCCTCACCAAACACGTTACCCCTTGTATTGGTCATCCGCTCCTTTTCTGTGGAAATATCAAATGTAGGCCTGAAATCAAACAGATCATGGAATTTCTATCGAAAACCCTTAAATAGATTTATAAAGT
>JANJGK010001772.1:147500-166958 GCA_039081455.1 Macrobrachium rosenbergii
CAGAAAATAATGTGCAATACAAAAAGAGGAGATCAGTTATTACAAAAAATAGGTAAATTAACAAATCATTGAATAAATAAAGTGTAAGAACATCATTAAAATACATGTTGAGTTATATTAGGGTAGTAATTCATTGTATCTTAACTTGAACTTCTGAAGTTCCAGTTGCACGACATCCTAAGGGAGGCTGTTCCACAGTCCAACAGAGTGAGGAATAAAAGGCCTTTGGAACTGAGAAGTTCGACAGCAAGGCACATTTACTGCATATTGGTGCTGCTGTTCAGCGAATCTGGTTGCTTTCGGCCGGAAAAGGGGACCGGAGATTAATTTTGAGTGTGAAAGATCTGTTAAAACACGTGAAAAAGTGACAAATAAGAAACCATCCGTTGATTGTCCAAGTCATAACTGATGATATTAGGAAACAGAAACCTGTCACCACGAACCACTCTATCTAAAAGAGATAAATCTCTGGCTGAAGCAGACATCCACACTGGAGAACAGTATTCTAGTAAAGGAAGGACCAGTGACATAAAACGGAATGCATTAATTTTATTTTTGTTATAAATATATGAGGCCTTGCGAATAACACCTAACTTTTGTACGGCACTTGCTGAAACTTTCACTAGCTATTTTTCAAAAGTAAGATGTGAGTCAAAAGTTACACCTAGAATAGTTAAAGCTTTAGACTCATTCAGTAAAGTCCCATCCACCTGAAGGGGAGGATAGGATGGAAAATCTGTATGAGATCTACTGATCAATAGTGTTTTAGTTTTACTGGAGTTCAGCCTCAAACCCCACCTACTACACCATTCACTTAGGTCAATGGCCCGACTGGCACTAAGGGCAGCTTCATTTCTCATGACCGGACGCTTGACTACGCTCACGAGTGGTTCATCATTGGCAGACTGAACAATCTTGTTTTCCAGGCCAACAACCTTATTACTTGTTTACACTGAAAATAACAGTGGACCAAGAACATTGCCCTGTGGAACTCCAGACACAATAGATCTTGGGTCACTAAATACCCTTTCAACAGTAACTCGCTGCTGTCTGCCTTTAAGGAAATCTTGGAGTAATCTTAAAACATATCCACCCACTCCAAGATTCTAAAATATACATATAACTGCCTTTTCATTTACTAAATCGAAAGCAGCACTAAAATCTATTTGGATTACTCTGCACTCAGAACCCTTATGTTCTCTTGCAAATAGCATGTCAGGTCTAAAACATCATTTGAGGTACCTAACTGCTCCCTATATGCATGTTGACCATCAGCTAACAATCCTTGAGATTCCATACACTTATATAGTGGGAATTGTTTTTTTTTTCTTAAAAAAAATATTTTGAGACTAGCATAGCAAAAATTCTCTCACAATTCTGTGTCCATTTCAGCTTTTCCCAACTGTTTAAATTTACGTTCTCGTATTTACAATACTTTTTATTTTAGTTTATGAAAACTCTTATTATCAGTCACTGAGAAGATATTATGAATATATATATATATATATATATATATATATATATATATATATATATATATATATATATATATATATATATATATATATATATATATATATATATATATATATATATATATATATATATATTCATAATATCTTCTCAGTGACTGATAAATAAGAGTTTTCATAAACTAAAATAAAAAGTATTGTAAATACGAGAATGTAAATTTAAAAAATTGGGAAAAGCTGAAATGGACACAGAATTGTGAGAGAATTTTTGCTATGCTAGTCTCAAAATGTATATTTAATGGTAATTATCATGACCAGAAATTCAGTATGGCCATTGGAAATCCACTTTCATCAATACTTAGTAATCTATATATGGAGTTTTTTTGCTAAGAGGTGTATTATGGGTACGACACCTTTTGTTCGTGGCTAGTAAAAGCGAACGTAAACAACTTTCTCAATAGATTAAATGGACTAGTACCCTCTATAAAGTTCACCTTTTAGTGGGAAAATGACGGGAAATTGCCATTTTTACATGTGCTGGTACATAGAACTGACAGAAAGTTGAAATTTTCTGTCTATGAGATGCCTACAAATATGTGTTCTTATGTTCACTTTTATTCTAACCATTCATATAAAATTACACTGCTGTTGTTTCTGCAATGTTTTTCAGGGCGCTGCGGGTCAGTTGCCCGCAAGTTCTAGATCAAGATTCGTGAAACTGCAGAAATTTGATGAAAATTCAAGAGTTCGAAAACAGAAACCTTCTAGTGCTCCCTTTTTATGCTTGTTTTTATATCCCTAAACAGGTCAAGCCACTGGATATCAATTTTTTGTTTTAAACACTAGGGACTATCAGAAAAATATTAGTTAGAAATTCACCATGAAATGAAACAGTATGCATCTATAAGATTCCTTGCAAGCAATGCAAAAAAAAGTACGTGCTCAAATATCTTCCTTGTCTAAGTTCATACCACCTTTACCCTATCAATCATTCTGTTTACTAATTTATTTTCTCATTTAAAAACCTCTAATCAAATTTTCATGGAAAAACTTCTTTATGTTCATACCTCAGAAAATTCTCATGCACACCTATGTCATATTACCCCTACAAAGTAGAACAGTAATTCCATTCAATCATTGCTTTAGAACCTTTCCGAACACATACCTTACACACTTTAGTGAGCCACTCAGTCAAATTATCACAGCTTTACACTAGTGATCTTATAAACTATTGGTGTCTTTTTTTTCTTCAACCTTCGATCTGGCATTCATGTATCCTTAACATTCACTTTCACCAGCTAACTTAAGTTTTCGCTTTACTCAAACAATCTTCTTAAATTTACACTCTCCTCTTCTACTCTTGCAAAATTCTGATATGCCTGTCTTCTATTGTCCACAATCAACAAAACTTCAAAAAATACACTCCAACGACACAGCAAGTTAATCTCTGTTCTTTGATGCTAAGATTCATTTACCTTTTTCGGTGTCTTTGCATTTACTATATATATAAGTTAGTTTTTGTTCTGTTGCAATTCGGTTCTCCTTGCATTTTCCTCTAATCTTTTCTCTTAACTTTTGTTCATGTCGTATGTTTCCTGGTTTTTGGGAGAATTTTCTTCACTATAGGTTAGTCCTGGTCTGTATGTATGTATATATGTATATATATATATATATATATATATATATATATATATATTATATATATATATATATATATATATATATATATATATATATATATATATATATATATATATATATATATATATATATATATATATATATATATATATATATATATCACTAAAAGGACCTCATTCAAACTGGATGGTATCTAATGGAGTTTTTATTCACAAAGTTACAAGCTTTCTTGGACAAACAGTCCACATTGTCAAGTATCCATACAATGTGGACTGTTTGTCCAAGAAAGCTTGTAACTTTGTGAATAAAAACTCCATTAGATACCATCCAGTTTGAATGAGGTCTTTTTAGTAATTCTATTAATGCACAGAAAATTGTGTATGTGATAAAGTTAATATATATATATATATATATATATATATATATATATATATATATATATATATATATATATATATATATATATATATATATATATATATATATATACGAGTATATATATATATATATATATATATATATATATATATATACGAGTATATATATATATATATATATATATATATATATATATATATATATATATATATATATATATATATATATATATATATATATATATATATATATATATAGTTATGTTTCTCAAAAATGTTAACTGAACGAAGAAGAGGAGAGCAAGGAGACGTAATGTAATTGCAGAAATTATATTCCTATTTCACAGAAATTCCCAGCCAAATCTTAGGAAGTTCATTATATTTTGCATTATCAGCATTAGCTGTCTATAAAAATTACATGAAATTAAGTGGAAAAATAAAAGAACTATTCTGACGAATACTTCACAATAAACATTGTTGCAATGTAAAAGTAATTGAATGTTAAAAATGCCATAAAAAAACAATAACTAAATAGGAGAAACTAAAAACTGAACAGAAATCATCAAATAAAATAATATTGCATATATATATATATATATATATATATATATATATATATATATATATATATATATATATATATATATATATATACATATATATATATATATATATATATATATATATATATATATATATATATATATATATATATATATATATATATATTAAACCACACAATAAAGTAAAAAGAGCATTCTGGAGAACTTAGTGTGCAAGTCCTTGATTAGAATACATAATAAGGTAAGTAATAGCTCAGGCTGGAACTGAAAGTGTGAAATTGCGAGTGATTGCTGTTGTATCTAGAGCAGTGTTTCTCAACTTTTTTTTCTTTTTTTTTTACCAACGGCACACCTAAGGTCTCATAAGAATATCACGGCACAGTAAGCAAAATTTAGAAGGGTATACATTTAAATATTATATGAGATGGAACCACAGATAAGAAAAAAACATATATAAATATGAACTTACTTTATTCCGGTATTTCTATTTAGTCAACTGTACAGCTTATAAGTGTGAAACCTGTGATTTTTTTTTTTAGACTTATTCAATATTTGGTCGAATGTGCGATAAGCAGACCCTTATTTCTTCTTCAGCCTTTCTCGCTTCTTAGTTTTGATGTTATTTGATGTTATTTAGGGATAAGAAGTAGAGAACTGTAACAATAGTGATGAAGCTTTTTTAGCTAATGTGGGATATTCCTCTTGCATAGAAATCCAAAATGCATCGGTGGATACCGTCGAATGTTTTATTTTAAGCCCTCGATCATTAGAAATGGTGGCCAGTTCTTCTTCTTCACACAACTGTAGTCCAATATCAGAAGGAACATTTATGAAGGGATGTAGAATCCAGTCAGACTTTTCTGAGCTCAGTGATGGAAAGTAACGGTCGATGTTTTCGTCGAGTGCTGTCAGATGGGTAACCACAATTCTGTAGGGAGGTTTTTAATGCAAGAGGTACCCATGAAGGAAACATATCAAAATCACCTGAGCTTGCTCTGTTTTTCGAAATAACAATGTTCTTTTTTAGGGCAACCAACTTATCTGCTGAAGTGAGAAGATTTTATTTTCTACCTTGCATGCTACTCTTTGCATTGTTTAATTTCTTAAATATTTCCGTTAAGTATTCCAGTTTAGACATCCAAAATTCGCAACGAAGATATTCATGGTATTTTCCCTGCTTTTCTCGGTCAAAAAATGCTATTAATTCCTTGTGTAATTCGCGAACACGAGTTAACTCTTGACCTTTCTTCAGACATTGAACTTCGGTATGCTTTAGTAATCCAACATGCTGGGATCCCACTTGCTTGCTTAGTTGTTCAAATAATCTTGACTTCAAAGGCCTACTTTTGATATGATGGACCATTTCAACTACCTGGTGTAACACTTGTTTTAAATCTTCTTGCGACATTTTTGAAATGAGAACTTCTCTATGTAAAAAGCAGTGGGTAAGAGTAAGATCTGGTTTTATTTTTCTGAGAGGGATACAAATCCTTTAATATAACCTGTCATACATGAGTCTCCGTCAGTGCAAATGCCGACGCAAGACTTCCAAGTTACATTCATTCCCTTAAGGTAGCCTGTATCATATTAAAAATACCTTGACCTCTAGTAGTTGTTGACATTCCTTTGCAACCACTGATTGATTATTTCACCACCATCGATAAAAGGAACAAATGCAAGCGACTAATTTTGCTGATATCAGTGGACTCATTAACTGTTAGTACAAAAATAGAATCCTTAAATTTTTCAGAAAATTTTTTTTCAACATTTTCAGATAAATCTAAAATTCTCCCATATATTGTATCATTTGACAATGGGATTTTGTCAATTTCTTTTTCAGTTTATTCACGAAACATGGAATCAATTATCTTTTTGCAAGCGGGCAGTATGACTGACTGAACAGGAGTGTGAGATTTAGATTTTAATGCTATTATTTCTGCCGCTCAACTGAAGGAAGCTTAGCCCGTTCAGAAACGGTCATTGTTTTCTAAAAACATTACGTTGCTTTGATGGCTGATCTAAGAGCCTTTGAAAATAAACGAGATCTTTATCTTGCAGAGACGAATGTTTAGTAGTGAAATGTCTTTTTAACTTGCTTGGTATCAGTGGATTCATTTCACATTTTTTCGCCGCAAACTACGCATAATGGACTTGGTTGATCAGCATTTCCAGACCAAGAAAATTCGAACTTCAGATAACTATCGTTATACTGTCTATTATAGAGAATTTTTGCATATTTGGCATTGGAGTTTGTTGCGTTTAATGAATTTATCTATTGTGAAGGGTTGCACTGGAACCAATTAACGCCCTATTAAGATTGGACTCTCGTCCTTGAAGTACACTGACACGATGCAGGGCTGCTAATGGGAATTATCAGAAAACCCCAGATCACCAGTTAATACAAAAAAACAGATTGAATGGAAAAACCCACATGCTAATATCGTACTCCCCCGGAGGCCCAGGTAGTACCATTAGTCCAAACTGAATCTGACTGGCCAACTGCGCAGTCACAACCGCCAGCAAGACGCCGAGAGTTATGAGGCAGCACCATGCCTCACTGACGAGACAGGACGACGCTTATCAATAACAAGGAAATCTCAACTCGATGGCCATCTCCACTTATAATACCCAATTCATAATAATGATGAGACGGACTAAAACGGCAGAGTTTTTTACGTACAACTATTTATTTTAGATAATTGTCAGTATCACCATACTACTTACAACAGAAAGCCTTACTGTTCATCACGTGAACCCGAAATCGAAATCCATTTTTCGTTTTCCGGTGTGCCGTGACCATGATTCGCGGCACACTTAAAATAATCTCGAGGCACACTAGTGTGCCGTGGCACAGCGGTTGAGAATCACTGCGAGGGGCTCTAAAAATAGAATGGAATATTTGTTTTGTGTTTGATAAAGGCTTTTGAAATAATTTTATTCTATATGATGGCAGCAGGATTTGTCATGGTGTCTAATGGCAATATTTTCTTTTCTGCTCAAGATAAACCATTGCGATGGGTGACACCCTTATGAGAGTCCACTCCAAACTTCATTAGGCGTTTAGTACATCCTACGTAAGTGCAAGATTATATTATGAGAAATTGAACTTATAAACCCAATAAGCAGGCAACAACTACGTGCTTGTGTCTTTAAAGCGAGATAAACTCCTTGTGTATTAGGATTCTTGAAGGCAGATCTTAAACAGACATCATGATATAGACTATCCGAAAGAGACACTAATTTGCGTTTATTAAAGCAAAATTATTGGTTTTAAGATATTGTCTATGAATTCTATTCAAATTTCATGGAACATATTACAAGGATGGCACTAGTTCAAGGAATGTCTCAAAACATGTTACTTCTACATGGGAGTTATTCAAGTTAGAGCAGGCGTCAAATGCTCCATGAATGAGTTCTAGAGGAATTACCATTCAGCAATAAAAGACAACAACAAAAAGTTTCATCCGGATTTGTTCCTAAAAATACTGGTCTCAATAAATCTGTGACACGTCATCAAAGAGAAAGAGATCATTTGTATTCAGACATCCCTCACCTGAGATACGGAAAACTGCTTTTTCAAAAAACAATTAATCAAGCAATCGAACAATCGATTAATAATTATTCAAATTACACACGTATATATACATATATATATATATATATATATATATATATATATATATATATATATATATATATATATATATATAATATGAGCAGCTTTCTTACTTTTTAGATAAACCAATTTTCTGGTGTTAGAGTATGCCACCGGCCATCCCGACACTACAAAGTGGTCTAAGATCGCTTGATGCCGTGGACTTGTGGACCTCGTGGGAAACCGATCGTATTCTAGTGAGGTGGAAAGAGGCGTTTGGACCGACAACTTCCTATTAAAGGTGCAGTTTGCACCTTTGGTACCTGATAACTTCTTTTGAAGTTCCTCTACGATCGCGTTGGAGTGCAGCCGGATTAAGAGGTTCACCGAACGTTTTGTGAGATTAGGGACAGTAGTGTGATTTAATGGTAAACTTTTGTCAAAATGTATGCCACCAAAATGGGAGTTTTACTCTCTCTCTCTCTCTCTCTCTCTCTCTCTCTCTCTCTCTCTCTCTCTCTCTCTCTCTCTCTCTCTTTTCTCAGTAACATTAATAAGAAAATGAAATAAATGAGACAGTTTCTCTGAACAGCAAGCTGGCTGTCTCCTCGAAAAGAATTGCCTGCTCCGGTTGACAATTTTATATTTAATAGCATTATGTGTAGAAACAGAGAGCGACAACATTTTATCTCGTCTGCTCATTTGAAGTCAGTGCGATCAAGAATTCTGCTTTGTTGAAACAAAGTCAGATTCGGGAGTTGCAAATATTTTCCAAAGTAGAAATGAGAAGAACTAGGTAAAATTTATTTTAAAATATCACCTCTGATAACAAGACGAAGGCTCGTTTTGCAACATTGTCAGAAAAGAAGAAATTTTTGTTCTTATTCTGTTCACACTCGAAGTCAACATTGCTGTACTTTCCATCAAATCTTGTGCCCTCATTCCTTTTCACATGAAATTAAGAATATACTGTTACCTAGACAAATTTATTCTTACATACACACAAACACTCACACACGTTATATTTATTAATTGATATATCTTTCCAAAGTGGAAATAAACAAATTCAAGAACAAATTTGTTTAAATAACAGTATACTGTGTTCTTAAATTCAACTGAAAGGAAACGAGGGCGCAAGAAGTGATGGAAAGTACAGCAACGTTGACATCGAATGTCAACTGAATAAGAGCTATACAGTATCTACTCGTATATCTATATGTATGTATATATATATATATATATATATATATATATATATATATATATATATATATATATATATATATATATATATATATACAGGTATACACACACACACACACACACACACACACACACACACATATATATATATATATATATATATATATATATATATATATATATATATATATATATATATATATACATTGCGTGTGTGTGTGCGTGTGTGTTTTAAGACCACTAAGTGCTTACCAAACCACATACGGCTTGACATCATATATTCGTAAGTACGTAACACCGCAGTGTTTGTGATTTTGTTGGCACGTGTCTTCCATAAGCGGTTACAAGTTTTATATTCTTTGTATATTAAATGGCGCTCCAGTCAAAGTCATTTCATAAGTGGATATCAACTAATTAATCACTGACAACATTCAATGTGGCTGATGATTGACATTTATTGCTGTGATCACTGAATTTACTCAACGCTGATATGAGAAGTACAAATGGACCTCTCTCTCTCTCTCTCTCTCTCTCTCTCTCTCTCTCTCTCTCTCTCTCTCTCTCTCTCTCTCTCTCTCTCCTAATTGCAGATCAATACATCTAGCCGTATTATGGAAGCGCACGTTTTTCTTGAGTGAAAGCAAGAGAGGATATCACTCAGAATTAGATCAGGATTGGAGAAGAAATCCTTCGAAAAATAAAAGGATCAAAATCATTTCACATTCAAATCTTCTAATGAAATTTATTATGAATTAACTGTCACCCGTAAACACAGTCTGAAATATAGGAAAAGATTCCGAAGGGCTTAGTTTTCAACGCAATAAAAAAAAAATTATATAATGAGACGAGCGATTCAGAACTAGGCTCGTGGGTTCACTTTAAAACCCGTTCAAAATTCAAGTGTTATTTTAACTGGGGCTTACCGAGTTTTCTTTTTAACTCTGTTAATAAAAGACTTTGTTTAACATGGTTAGAAGGAGACTATCCCTTCTCCAATTTCTCCTTTTCTGACAAACTTTTGTTGTATGCTACTTAGCATTGAATAGAAGAGCAAATGTACTCAGACTCTTGCTCTCGGTCATATCAAAATTGCCGAGGGATGGAGAAAAATAACTTGAGAAGGAAAACTTACTCATTCATCTCTTCAGTTACTAGAAATACACTATGGGAATTAAAATGCTTCAAGAAACACTTAAATCTTTAAGGTTTTGGCAAGTTTCTATTTTTTTTTTTTTTATGCACAACCTCATATTTACCTCTTCAGCAATAATTGAAAAGTGGATTTTTATATTGTTATTTCTTATAAAAATATTCGTTTTTATCAGGCCTTTCTCAGAAGATGTATTATGATTTCATATGGAAAATACCGTAAACAGAAGATAATGTCAATGCATTTTTAAATAGCTCTAAGAATGACGTACTTTCAGAATCAGAACAGTTGAAGAAGGACCCACGCGAGTTCATTAGTGCCTCTACACAATGACCAATTAAATCATACCTAATATAGACCGCTTTCCAAACTGGAAAGTCTCGCAAAAGGTCTTGCACACTGAGGTAAATAAAAAAGTCTTCAAATCTCTATTCTTTTTTATTCTTTGAAGGGGAGGCCAATGGGCGAGTGAGTCATGTCTAGTAAAAAAAAATGGGTCATGAAAAGACAATGACACAAAATCTTGAAATTATGGACACTTGAGCCGGAACAGCAATAAACGCCAAACACTAATTTAATGTCAGCTTAAATGTGAAAAACGCCAACGTCACTAATAGAAGCAAATCTTTTTTTCAGTAAAAGGAGAAGAAATGATTAGCTTATTATTTTCAGGCCACTTTCTCCAACGGTAGATAACTTTCATCCGCTCCCTGTATCCAATATATTCATACAATAATCCTACGGTAAATGGGTATTGCTGAGCACCATATTTAATAATATTAACGGAAACAGATTGCTGGTTGAGAAGTTTCTCAGTGATATGCGATGAAAGTAAAACTTAGTCTTCTAAAATGCTGGTGAGGATGGATGAAAAAACAAAAAAATATAAACTCGAAGCAAGTTGGTAGCGTCGTGGAATGTTGAAAATGTCTGCACATTGGAAGATTTTAAGTAGAGGCATGAACATCTCAGAACTTACTTATTTAGATGCACTTTATGATAATAAAGCCAAAAACCTTCAATTTATTATTTCCTTTATTGTTTTTTTAATGCGTTCCCAAAATGGGAACGTTGGACACTTAGGAGGTACGGTCTTGGTATAAAAACTACATCTACCCATCCATTCCTTTATCTCTCTGATTGTTCCACAAGCACGGAAGCCTTGTTTTGTAAGATCAACCTTCAATGCATAACTGGTGAAAAAAGTTGTCAAAAACTATGACATGTGACTGCAACATGTACATAACGACTTGAGATCCAAGTGACAGCTTCCTGTTTTCATCCTTACCACAGTAAACTGAAAAGTTATATGGATAACAACAGCACTGCACATCATCCACATCTTATAATCAAATCAGACAGGCTTATTTCGTAGAATTTCTTAGCACTAAGATGGCCATGATAAGGGATCAATGATTCATCAATGTTCAGAAATTCATGAAAAACACCATGTTTTTGACAATTCTCTTTGAGCATATCAAGCAGGGGTAAAATCTTTGCCATTGTTGATTTTGCCACATTACTGTTATCTGCAACATGAAAGTACTTATTGATGGATCTGAACCTTTCCCTGCTCACCGTGTTAGGTAATATTGGTATAGCTAAGTCATGACTTGTCGACCAATAGTCATTCTCAGAGGGCACACTATGATATCCACTTATCAGAACTAATGCCAAAAACTTTAGCGTATCTTCCTCATCAACACAGAAACCCTTGTCGTTTTTATCTGGTTCAGCATACAAATTCGTTTGTGCGGTTTGATGGCTAAGGATCTCATCCGGGAAGAACAGCTTATATATCTCAAACATTCCTTCTCCTAAATGAGCTTCACAATCACCTGCAGGAAGTGAGTGTAGATCAAATGATAGATTTTCCCTTCTATGCCATCTTCCTATTTCTCTGAAGTTTTCGACCTCTTCGTCTTCATTTTCATGAACTTCAGGCTCTCCGCCAATCTCATGAGGCCTACCTTCCCTATCAAGAGCATCGTCCTCATTTTCCTCATCACTATCAGCAGGCTGATCACCTGTAGAAGGGAGTAGAATGACGATATCAATATCTTCAGAATTTGATTGAGTAACTACTTCAGCAGCATCACGTAGGAATCGATAGTGCATTCGAGGGTATTTTCCCCGAAAAAGAAAGAGTAAATATTTTAGAAAACATTCAGATTCTTGCATCAAAACAGCTTAGGAATAATTTAGGAACCTGATGCTTTTCCAGTAAGAATTATGTTGTATCATATAATAGAAATGCGCATCAAGTGCAGATTTATTCATGTAGAAAATTGTGAGCTGAATGAGAAAATAGATATAAACAACATCAAAAACGACGAACGATGATGACGACGACTACAGCAACATCAACAACAACAAAAAAACAACAAGATGATGATGATGATGGTGGTGGTGGTGGTGGTTGCTATAAAAAAAAAATGAAGATGATAAAACACTCATATAACGATAAACGATGATGATGATGAAAATGATGATTTTGATAATGATAATATGAATAAAAAATAATAAGCACTCACCCAAAAAAGCTAGTATTATCCATGGATAGCTGACCTAAGGTGAAATATTCCCTTGTCCTGGTGCTGTCTCAACGATACTGGGCTCAAACTGTCTCCTATGCACGCAACACTTCTGATGTTTAGTCCACAAGAAGCCACAAAACACCTTCATTCAGGGTATTGAGTAAATCAGGGTATCCAGCATACCTAAGTGTCGAAAGTTCCCATTTTGGGAACACTTTACAAAAAAAATTTTCAGTGACTTTATTTTTATAATAAAAATCATAATAGATACAATATATTATCGAATGAGAAGTATTGAGGGTAAATATGAAATAAATAGAATAATAACATATGCATTTTTATCAATGAAATAAAATGTTTATTTCGGGTCACCAATTTTCAAACATAAGTCAAAAAACAAAGGAAAAATTTCACAGTTTTTTGGTTTCATCATTTATAATAATTAATTACACATCGAAATTTATACCCAACATGATAAAACCATTATATTTGAATATGCAAAGCTCGGAATATAAAGGAAAGTCATGTTCCCAAAATGGGAACATTGGACTGTAAACGGTTAAATTAATTAATTAACAGCATATTGAAGACGCCATGAGCATTCTTATCTCTTCATCACGTTTTCCTTCTACTCTCGCAATGGCATTTGAGGATTATGATGACTGGGCCCTCCCATCTGTCGGCGTTCTAGGTACATGAATGAACAGTGCATTTGTACAAAAGAAACATAAACAAGTTGTGGCTCAGTCGGTCTCCGTAATTCTGTATATGGATGGTATTTATGTGCCGCCTTTACATCGGAGTGTTTTCTTTCCTGTTGTTCTAACATTATCCGTCACAATATTTGATAATATGTTAGTTCTTGAGGTTGATGCTGTTTCTATTTTAATTTTTCAAGCGAGAAATCAAAAAGAAATAATTATTTATATTTCCTTAAGGATCGAAACAATCTATCGAAAAAGATATGTATATATCTCACCAATATTATTATAGAATGCCGTAACGAAATAGATTTCCACAGCCATTTCATTTGGACGTGACTTCGATGTTGTGTGACCTGTTACATTAGGATGATGCCATGCATCAAATAGCGCTGTTTGTAAAGTCAGTGCTAACTCTGGTCAACATTTGCCAGCATTATAGAGCAAATCTGCGAAGCAATACCTTTCCCAAAATTCGAACACAGGGCATCAGCTAAGCAGCATTGTAAATCTGGAGTAAACATTGCAAATGAACTTCACCTCTATCCAATAAGCTTAAATGCAGGTTAATTCCCTGAAAGGGAAATACTCTCCAATAACAGCGAGTTGGAAGATATTTGTTTTCGGGTCAATTTAATCATTGTTTCTCTTTATTAAAATTGCTATCGCTGAGAGAACTATAATCTCGCTTGACGGGAAACTGACTTATCTTCATAATTCATGTTTTCAAAGTTGCTTACTACTGGTTTTCATTCGTGTTTACCATTATCTGTTTTGTGGTTTACATCGTAAATATCTTAGACTTAGCGTTGATAGTATTTTCTTTACTGTGACTAAGATACATTTGGAATAAAAATGTTATGATTATGTTAAAAGTAGCCTGAATGTTGGAAAAGGTGGGTAGCTCATCTAGCTTCATATATTAATGGCTGTTATTAAGCATTGTCAGTACTTTGTTCTTATATCCCTAAGATCTAAGAATATCAGCTGTTGATATTCTAGGTTACTGAATTTTGATAAGTTCATTGAGAGTGTTACTAAATTACTTAGGACTAGTGGAATTGATATATATATATATATATATATATATATATATATATATATATATATATATATATATATATATATATATATATATATATGTGTGTGTGTGTGTGTGTGTGTGTGTGTGTGTGTGTGTGTGTGTGTGTATGTGTGTGTGTGAATGTGTGTATACTATATGGATGTGTGTGTTGTGTTTCAAGTCCAATAGTTTTAAAATATATGACCTGCCTATGCAAGAAAATTTACATGCAATAATTTTGTATAAAAACCCAAGGAAATATATCAATTTTTTTTCTTTTACATTTTTTCTCTTATTCTTTTAGTCCCGTGATTTCCAATCTTTTCTGGTAAGAGGCACCTCTGCCAAGCCTTTCAGAAGTCACCGACATCCTCATTAGAAAACCATGTTTGTCAGTATTCTGTATTAAATTCAATGTCACTTCGGACAAACTTCATTCCTGGATAAACTGGAGATAAAAAAGAAAACTCGTCTTTACTCTGATACAGCTTTATTCATCGTAAAATGAATGACGATAAAAAACGTAATTGTAACAATAGTGAGGTCAATTTCATACAACCGAAACAAGCTAAAAAGGCCAATGGGGCACACGGTAAATAAGGATGTTTTTCAAAATTATAAAATGTGATTAATGGTCACATCTATGTAAAATTTTTGCATTTTTCTATAAAGGCGTGTTTTCTTTCAAAACAATTCAAAATGTCCAGGTAATATCATAAATGTCTGCTTGAATATTGCTTGCACTTATTAACAGTCAGCCTAACGGTATCGTTTTAATTAAACTGTGTAGTGCCGGCGCATGGACACCGAAGTATCTTTACCGCTGATACCAGGGATGAGCAAGACAATCGATTAGGCTCAAAGATTCCCAATAGTTTTTCAATTATTTATTTTTCCCGCAAATATTGCGGCGCCCTCAGTCGATCACACGGCACCCTTTGGTGCCTGGCACACCGGTTGGGAGCCGCTGGGTTTAACAGTGGGGGCATATGTCATTAACATACAGCAAGATGTAAGAAAAAGATAATTCTTGCAAAGTGCCTGAATTTGGACCAGTGTGAGTTTGACAAAGAACGCTAATGGTGAGTAATTTACATGCAAAGGCAGGTAAAAAAAAAAAAAAAAAAAAAAGATATGGTGAAGTTGGTACATCCCAAGTGCCTGAAGGTAATGCGAATGAATATACTTAAGAAAATGTGTTCTGGAGAGCAAGTTAATTTACTTATAATGAAGCCAAAAGAGTGTAAGTGGACGTAGCATGAAAGGAGATTACGATGGAAAATCAGCCGAAATTAACGAATGAATGTGGTAGATTTCATGAGTATGCAAAAATTCAATGGCGTGACTCCTCAATCAACATATGATGATTTTTGTGTCAATTTGAGAGAGAGAGAGAGAGAGAGAGAGAGAGAGAGAGAGAGAGAGAGAGAGAGAGAGAGAGAGAGAGAGAGAGAGATTGTTTGAAGGACATTTGAATGAGTGACGAGAAGATTACATAGCAGTATACAAGCCAAGAATCGAGTGTGGTATAAAGACAAAGTAACTAATGAAAATATAATATCTTATTAAAAAAAAAAAACTCTAGAGTGAGAGATATGTAAAAGAAGTAAATAGAGCAATATTATTAAGCAAATAAATGTTAGGACAAGAGTTGAGAATGGACGGACGCTGCATTAGGCGAGTGCAGTCCTGTGTCAACAGCGTGTGCAGAGGAGTCTGAGTCCAGTGAACAGAAGGAAGACAGATCTGAATAATGGAAGAAGAGGAAGAGGCTTCTGTAAAGGTGAGAATGTTGTTGGTCGAAATGAATGCTTAGGAAGCAAGGAGGGAAGTAAGGAGTTGATAGAATTTACAAATGAGGTGACGCAGTATGATGTTGATCGTCTATATGAGGGGTTTCTTTACATAAAAGTAGAATGGATGCGAATGATCATGTTGCTTCATTACTGATTATATCAGAGAAGGTGAAAAATAAGGTTTTGATTGAGAAAGACAGGTATCACAGCGGTTGACAAGGAAAGAGGAATATGGAGTTAGGCAAGGTGGAAAGCCTTTGTACCAAGCTGTCTGAGAAGTCTGAGAGGAAAAGAAGAGATGTGTGTGTTACAGATGGGTCTAGAAAGCGTTTACGACAGAACTGGTAAGCAAGCAGTGTGGATGGTGTAAATTGTATAAGAAAATTATCTGAAAGAAATGGATTCTTTTTCATGCAGCAAATGAATCATGTATTACGTAGGTATAAGGGTACTTATAATGTCTTGTTTTATGGAACATGAAAGAGAACAAGGAGTGGATAAGGCATTTGGCTCTGGGTGGGCGTGCAACGATGGCAATGATGTGCTTGACGACTTTTGTTTTGCCCGTATGCCGTATTTATCAGACTTCTTGGGAATAAAGTCACTAGGTTTTGCTATAATAGTCACTGTTGTTGTTTCTGTTGCTTTTTGAGAGAGGGTATTCATGACCATGTTAAGGAAGCAATGTTGACGAGTTCTTGGGTGGTTCCATCCAGCATTTCAAGAATTATGGCTTAATTTTCTCTTCTGAAGCTGAAAAATCTCCTTTACCGGCCTAAAATAACAACATTACTACCCAAAACCCCACTGACTGAGACACTCAATGGGCAACCTGACCTAGATACAAGTAGTAGACCATTACTCATTTAGTCTCCTGTTGAAGATGTGGTAGTAGAGTTGCCAAAAAAATAAAAATCACTTTTCAACGGAATTAGTTATTGTTTATCTGTGTGTGTGTATATATATATATATATATATATATATATATATATATATATATATATATATATATATATATATATATATATATATATATATATATATGTATGTATAAAAGTTAAGTATACCTTAGTTTAACCAGACCACTGAGCTGATTAACACTTCTCCTAGGGCTGGCTCTAAGGATTAGACTTATTTTACGTGGCTAAGAACCAACTGGTTACCTACCAATGGGACCTACAGCTTATTGTGGAATCCGAACCACAATTTACCGAGAAATGAATTTCTATCACCAGAAATAAATTCCTCTAATTCTTCATTGGCCGACCGGAGATTCTAACGCGGGCCCATCATAGTGCAAGCCGAGAACTATACCAACCCGTCCACGAGGAGCTATATATATATATATATATATATATATATATATATATATATATATATATATATATATATATATATATATATATATATATATATACGTGTGTGTATATTAATAATGCGTGTCACTGCTTATGAAACTGTGCAGATATGTGTTTTATTTTGCTCAGCGGTCTTGCAGGAGCCATAAATGCTTGCTTCAGTGCCTAGCTGATTTGATGTCAGCTTCGTTCCCCTGGAAACTTAGAAAATTCTTTTCTTTTGAAATCTAGTACATATCAGGATCCTTGAACATTGACCCATACTGGCGCAGCTTCCGGCGGAAGTCCTTTGGTGGGTGATGGAACGCAGAAATTAGTTCGTATTTTCGTTCCCAATGGGAGGGGCGAATGAGTCGAAGAGCATGATCTTGTGTACAGGTGAATTAAGGCACAAACTATTATTTGTGTAAGACGTGTTTGCGGTGGGCCTTTTGCTACCGCTGTTGAGGTAAGCTGGCATTTTTGTTACTCAAGTGGGCACTTGATTTCTGTGTCTAACCGAAATTTTTATGATATTGATTACTGAGATGTTATTTTTTTATTTTCTTTAGTCTATGTATCGGAGAGAGTAAGAGAGAGTTGAATGGACAACTTTTTCATATATGGACTTTGATAACACACACACACATATACATACATACATACATATATATATATATATATATATATATATATATATATATATATATATATATATATATATATATATATATATATATGTACGAGTATATCTGTGTGTGTGTGTGTGTACAGTATATATCCCTAGCAACTCGGAAGACTTGAGTTCAAATCCTGCTTATGCTAGTAAGAATGGAACCGAGATATTCAGATTGATATGTCAGTGATACGTATCTCATAGATACTAGATATTTATTGAATTGCTTACTACACAAGGAAAATAATTGTATATAATGGAAGAAAAAAAGGAGCAATTTACCTCAGAACTATGACAAATCCTTGCATCTGAGGCTTTTCATGGAATTCAAGACTTGTACACGGCTAATGTGAAGTGTCAAAAGCCAAAAAGAAAAAATGCGGTTACTCTCCAGTTCCTACTTTGCTTGAGACTGCGCTTATTTCCATGGAATCTTCTGGTTAACAGGAGACGGCTTGACAGGGCAACTTCACTACCAGATAGTACATTGAAGTGAACACTCAGTAGACCTTTAATATGGCAAAAAACCATCAGCATGTTCATATATAATCCAAAGTGAAGTGACGAAGGACATATATATATATATATATATATATATATATATATATATATATATATATATATATATATATATATATATATATATATAGGCCTATCAATATTTGTCAGTCCCACGAACGTTCACCAGGTGGAAGTGTCGTCACGTGATCGCCACGTCACAAGGGGTCGGATGGATTTCCAATACTTGAAGTTTACGGCCCTGACGCCAAAGCGTTCAAGAAACAAACACATAATGTAGTAGGGTTCTATGAGCTCGGGCATGAGATCTATAGAGGATTCTGTCGGGATGTCAAAAAAGATTCCTTCTAAAGGATTAATCCAAACAACAGATGTGCGTCTTTTTATTTACGTGTCCTTTAAAAAGATTAAAATACAGAGCTCAGTCTTATCACCAGGCATTCCTGGTTTTTAATTTAATGCAAAGTCATTTAGAAAGCACAAAGCTTCACGATTATTTCCATGACCAAACACAAATGAAGAATAACTTGAAAGACGTTAATAAATTCTAGAGCGTTTAACATTTCAAGCTTTTTAAACGGTTAGGTATATGATTATTTTTAGGGAAAGTTTGCTAAACATACTGAAAGTATCTTTTAATGTGGTCTACAATCATATCTTTATTAAGTTGAAGAATGTTTGCATAAACTATAGTATAAATTTACTACTTTTAGAGACATTTTAATTTTCAATTCCCATTTGCCGAGAATTTTTTCTGTTTTTGTTTCTGAGCATTACTTTCTGACTTATGTTTTGGTTTTGTATATATGTATTAATTTGTTTTGGTTC